>APFE030627315.1:190619-241601 GCA_000404065.3 Pinus taeda
CTCATGAATTCGATTATGCTTCTGCTTAATGTTTTGTAGAAGTAGAACAAGTATTATGCTTTAGGACATTGCATATATCAGTTTGTTCTACAGGTGAAATTTCTACATGGTATTGGAGCATAGGTGATCAAACAAGAACAATATACTAGTAGGAGAAATTCGAAGTTTATTATTTGGGATATAGATCTCAAGTTCTTATCACATCTATTTCATTGATGGCGTTCTATGGTTTGAGGCTTGAGTATGCCCTTGATGGCAGCTCAAACTATATAGCTTGGAAGGATCGCATGGAGGCAGTTTTAGAAGATATTGGCCTTAAGGATTTCATTGATCAAGAAATTCCTAAGCCTATTGACAAGGCTGAGTAGGTGGAATGGAGGAAGTGTGTGGCTAGAGCTAGGAGAATTCTCTTGGAGGGAGTGCGAGATCACATTGTCTTGAGCCTCCATGGAAAGGAGACTCTGCATGCAATTTGGAAAACATTGAAAGATTTATATCAGAATAGCAGTGATCAAAGGAAGCTAGCACTGAAGGACAAACTTCGAAATATCAAGTGTGAAAGGGATGAGACCATCTCTATTTATCTAACCAAGCTCATCACATGCAGGGATGGGCTTGCAAGTCTAGGGGTTGTGACATTGGATGAGGATATGGTGATTCTAGCACTCCTTGGCCTTCCTAAGAGATGGCATAGCTACCAGGACTCGGTGAATGGAAGGGAGAAACTATCAGATTGGGAACAACTATGGTTAGATTTGATGCAGGAGGAGATTAGATAGAGCACCAGAGATAGTTCTTCATCCATGCATGATGAGGAGAACAATGGCTTAGTGAATAAGGTGAAGAAGGGGAAGGAGAAGGATTCTCTTTCTGAATCTAGTTCTTCCAATAATGGGAAGAAGGTTGACAAATCGAAAGTGTGATGCTTTCGTTGTCATGAGGTGGGCCATTATGCTGCAAATTGTCCACAGAGGAAATCCAAGAAGGGATCCGGGGAAGGATCTGAAGGTGAGGCACTTGCATCACAATTCGAGTTGGATTTCACACTCTTCGCTTGCATGGTTTCATCCATGGTGGGAAGTGGTTGGTTTCTTGACAGTGGAGCTTCTTTCCACATGACTGGCGACAAGAGTTTTTTCAGTACTTTGGAGAAGAAAGATCTCCAGATACTCATAGTGATGGGTAATGATGAGATGTATAGTGTCTCAGGTGTAGGCACGGTTATTTTTCAGAGGGAGCATGGAGCTCGCCTTACCTTGACCGATGTCAAGTATGTACCAGGACTGAAGAGAAACTTGGTGTCAATCGCAATGCTAGAACACAGAGGCTATGATGTAGTCTTCAGTAAGGGAAAGGTTTTCCTTAGACACATCATCACTAGACAGGTGAAGAAGATTGGTCACGGGTCAAGAACCTGTATGCTCTTGAGGTTCAAGATGCATGCAAAGCCTTGAGTAGCAAGGCAATTGATGGAGACTTGGTGGTTGAGAGGGAGGGTATATTACCTCTCAACATTCAGAGCTAGAAGAAGTCTCAGACGATTGTGGAGGAGCCACAATTGGTGTAGTAACTTCAGGAGTTTATGGAGAAGCCACAACAAGGGAAGCTGAGTGGAGATCAAGTAGAGACATCTACTCATACAGAGACCTCCAATAGGGGGAAACTTCAAGCTAGGTGGGCTAAGGGATCACATGCAGCCATACCTCTAGGTAGGATGTGGGGCGATATAGAGTGATCGCCCTAAGGAGGAGGGGCAGGATCCTTGAGGTACCCAACCTCTTGGATGAGACCTTGCTACAAGAGCCTCGATGTGGAGTAGTAGGAACTGACTGATTGGGCAGAGACAGATGCAGATGGAGTGGCAGAGAGAGTGATAATGCAAGGAATCCCAGGACAGTGCATAGTTAGTAGGCTGTAGCAATGCAAAAGGCACAAGTGTTTTGCATAGTGCTAGGTGGCATAGAGAGGTGTGCAATGGTGAGAGATGCATGGAGATGTTGTAGTAGCGCATATGTTAGAGAGGGAGCACTTGTTAGCAGTAGGTAGAGCTTCAACATCAGAGTATGTTCCTAGCCCAACAGAGTGGTCAGTTGGGAGTGTTTTTGTTCCAAGTGTTGTTGGAGCAATTGGACCAGGTAGATGTGTTGCATGCAAAACATTCCAGAGTTATAGGATCGAGTTCAAGAGGAAACATTTCTTGTTCAGAGGGAGTGTTGAAAAGTGTAACAAGAAATGCTAAATTTAGAATATGCTAAAAATAGACCTGCTAAAAATAGCATGTCTAAAAATAGCATGTCTAAAAATAGCGGTTTGGCTAGTGAGGTCATTGGCCACATTGGGTGAGAGGTGAAACTGCTAAAAATAGAAAGTTCTAAAAATAGCTTTTCTTGGTCCCTTCCTATTTATAGCAGTCCCTAATCTAACTATAGGAAGTAAAAACGAATTTGGTCTTAACAACATTTAAAATATTAATTAATTAATCTCTGTGAGTTAATTAATTATGGAAAATTAAACTTGAAGTCTTTGTGAGATCATGCAATTATTTTCTCCCTTGATTTAAGAATTTGTCCCTTGATTAAAGGAGATAAGGTTCAATTCTATAATGAGAGGATCATTTGACTTAGTTTTACTTAGTCAAGTCTAGTTAGATTATTTTAACAAGTTGTTAAAATAATAAAATATAGTTTCTTAATGCTTGCATGCATGTGACAACTATTATTTCATATAACTGAGCATTCCCTCATGGATAACTGATGCATGTCAGTTCAGACAGAGATCCAGTTGAGTTCAGATGAGGGACAATGTACTATCAGATGCTTTGATATTTCTAGTAAGTATTCCTTACATGGAAAAGGATCTATTATAGGTGATTGGAGGACTTGTGGCCTATATATTGAGGTCTATGTAGTCCATGATTTTCATCTTCTGATTATAGAGAAAGCATGATAGCTATTGAGCTTATTCTTTTTGTACGTTGTTGAGGTTCTCCACTTGATTGATAATATAGGGTTGGGGTTTTATGCTGGTGCTTTCCCCAGTGATATATTCGGTGTTATGTGTGATTATTTCTCTTGATCAGTTATGCATGTTTCTACTTGATGTTTCTCATGAATTCGATTATGCATCTGCTTAATGTTTTGTAGAAGTAGAACAAGTATTATGCTTTAGGACATTGCATATATCGGTTTGTTCTACGGGTGAAATTTCTACAATTAGCACAACAAAACTAACATTCATCTACAAATCAAGTTGGTATCAAAGCAAAGGTTTATTTGCTTAATTTCTTGAGATTTTTGAAAGGAGAATTAACAGTGTGCAAGTTTATGTGATGGCAACTTCAACGAGTGATGTCTCTAATCCCTCTTCCTTAGAAATATTCTTTGTTGAAGAGATGTTGTAGGAATTTTTCATCATGATAGATATGGTGCAAGAGATGACTGAATATAGGAAGGAGAACACTATAATTCAAGAGGACTTGATGGCTATGAAGGAGGAGAGGTGAGAGCTTCTTGAAAAGATGCATGAGATGGATATTTTACTCTATGATGCCAAGGAAACCCTAGCCAAGTATGTGCATGAACATGGGGTATGAAAATCAAGTTTATCTTTAGATTCCTCTCAAAATGAATGTTTTGGTGCTCTTAAAAGACACACTAGAGGAATAGGGTCCAAATTGTTGATGAAAATGGGCTATGAAGTTAAAGGGTTAGACACGCATGCACAAGTCATAGTTGAGCCAATTGTTGTTGATGAAAGATCTAGGTATTTGGGTCTTGCTTATGGACAATATGATGGGGAATGCTCCAAATTCAAGGAGGTACATGAAGGTGTTCCAAGAGGGAATTTCATTACATGTTCATACCATCAAGCTTGTGAATTTTGTGTTCATGAGGAATGCAATTTTTTTATACCCACTTTGCAAGAAGATGATCACAAGAATGCAATTAGTGGAAAGTGAAAACAAGAGGATGTTGAAAGCTCTAAGGTCATCGAAAAAATTGTTGGTATTCTAAAGGGAGTCACTACCTCATCAAATTCATCTCCTAAAGAGGCAACAAATGTGATTGTGCAAGGTTTAAATCTGCCTTTAATCAAGTTTCTTTTGATTATGATAAACATGGTAAATCTTCACATTAGAATTGGAGAGAATTTACATGTTCTTTTTGTGGTTTGAATAACCATAATGTTTCAAGATGTTGGAATAAAATGGCAACATACAGGAAACTTTCAAAGAAAACAAGACATGAAACAAGAGGTTCATTGGATAATGGAAACCATGTTGCAAAGAAGATGTAATTGTTTTGCAATCATTGCCATAAGCAAGGTCATCTCATAGACAAATGTTGGACTTTGTATCCAAAAACTCATCCACGACATTTGAAGAAGGTGGCGAGAGACATTGGAAATAATGAAAACAAGATTCCATAATTGATGTGGGTCAAGATGATTCACAAGATGATGTGCAACTAAAAGAAGCACCATGGAAATGGTTTGGTAAGAGGTGGTTTGATTTCTTAACCAAATAAGGCTCGCATTTCTTTTGTTGATAGATGCAATTCTTTGCCTTAAAAATGCATTTCTTTTCCTTATGAATGCATTACTTTTATGTTGAAAGTATGCTACAACTTATATGATGCAAGTTGTTGAAAGTGGAGTTCTGTTTGACTCACTTAAATGCAGCAAAGAAGGCAATTTTTGGTTACAAGTTGGTATGTGAATGCATTTCTTTTGAATGTATTCTTGATGTTGCGTATTTCACCAGGAAGGTGTGTGATAGTGGGGTATGTTTCTCAATTCATTTGCAGAAAATTTGTCAATTCAGCCCATACATGTTTTTGGGCTTATTGTACTTGTGTTTGTACTTGTGGGAGAGTTGAAGAATTTTACACATACATGAGAGTTTTTGTGTGTGAATAGTGGAATTGTTGCTAGTTTCATTGTGTTTGGATACATGCATGAGTGTCGACTTGTGTTTATTGTTGTCACATGTATGACATATCGAATTGGAAGAGTTGATTTTATCTTCAAGGATGAAAGGGAGATGTTGACAAATTATTGCATGAGATGTGGAATTCTTGTTGTTTATGCAAACAATCATCAAGCCGTTGCACATGATTATATTTGGCTTTCAAGTCAAGTCATTTGCTTGAAGATGATGTTTTTTTGACTTGTTTAGTAAACCATAAACTAACACACCAAAATGGTTTGTACACCAAGATGCAAGAGTACATGGCGATGTTACAGGATGTGACAATTGTTGCTTTGAAGGAGCAAAAGAAGAGGTTGTCGATTTGCATTTCCTACATAATGTGTTTTTCCATTTAATGGTTGTATTTGTGACAAGATGTCGCTATCTTTTGGAAGGTCCATTCTCGAGTAAGATACTCATGCTTAGGATTCATTCTCAAATCATAACATGAGTATCATGTTGAACTAGAGAATGATAGAGGCAAGAAGCGAAAGTGGGTGAGATGCCAAAAATTTGCAGCCATTGTAGACCATTGTATGTGTTGATGACAAGATTCTTAGTGGGAAGGCTGTCAAATTATATCAGTTTTCCAAGCATTGAGGGATTTATGTGAAAGAACAAAGGTATTTTGCAGCTACAAAGTGTCCAACAAGTGTTGGATTGGGTCAGCAACAAAAGGACAACAGTGGTTGAGGGACATAACCATTTGCAATGCAAGGCATGTGAGTGTACCCAAGTGGTTGTCATGGATATTTTTCAAGTATAATCAGTTGATAGAACTTGGGAAAGATAAGAGTATTAATCTCTCATCAGATAACTAGATTTTGTGGGTCTAAAATCCCATCAATGGGAAGGAGTGATCGGAATTTGGATTAGGGGCAAAAATTTGCTCAAAAAATCAAAGTGCTTAGGATTGCTAGGAAGTTGAATGACCACATTTGTCTCATCAAAACGATCCCAACACAACCAATTTCATTCAAAATGAAGTTTGTATGAGGAAGTTAAACCATGCTAACCATTTCACCGAACAATAAAAGAAAATTTGTAGGGTATTTCCTAGTCAGTGGTCTATACTATTGATGTGGCAAGTGACTGGGCAGGTGACATGGGTAAGTCAATGGAGTCAATGCCTAATGAGTTCTCGCAAAGTGTCATGGTTTGATTGGCTAATAGGTTGGTGACGTGGTGTGTTTTTAGTGGTTAATGGATGACCAATGAAGAGGGGACAAGTGGCAAGCCCAAATGCCACCATGTGTCCCTCCCCAAAGGACCAATTATGGCATGTTTTAAAATTTTATGGAGGCATCGGGGTTTAACCTCGTGACCTCCCATCGACAGTGCCCACGACTTAACTATCTCTCCTAACATTTGGTTCTTAACCTCATAGTTCTCCACACATAGTTCAAGTCTAACATTATGACATTTGGCAGTTAGGGAGGGCCAGCCCTCCCCATGTGAATGCACAAACAATAACTAGAAATGGTTATCAACCAGCGGCTAAACAAACGATAACCACGAGTTTAATGTCACCATGTGAAAACACATATCCGACAGTCAGCATTAGAAACCGCTGGGAAACGTTTGTGAAACCACGCAGATTGTGCTAACTGCCCATGTGTCCACCTCCTTTAACTGCGAGGTAATGGTTAGGCTAATCATGCAATTAAAACTAATTCGCCATTAAAATTTAATTAATCCATAGTTAGTTCTTAATTAAACTAGAGTTAATTCAGCGGTGTTTTTGGGGGGATTCCACCATTTTCGGGCTTACCTCCAAATTTAGATGCCCTAACTAAAGTTCTTCCACATTTGGAGGAGGATTTGTAGGGAAAGTCAGTTTCTCTCATAACTGGAGCATTTTTCGACCAAATCAGGATCATAAAAAGGTGTTCTGAGATGATTTCGACATTCTAAACACAATGGAATAGGTTTCAGGAGAAACGGGCCACTTCTATATGTGATTTTTCCATATTGAAGTTTTAGGATGTCGAGGGCCACCGGGGAGGAGGTCATGCCCAAAATAGTTGTGGTCCATTTGCAGAGTTTGGAGAGTCAGCTTAGGGGTTTTGGAATGCTCTGAGTCCATTGAAGCAGATTTTAGTAAATGTAGCACATTTTAAGCTATAATTTTTTCCATTTTGGGAAAATACAGAAGCCTAAGCCATGGAAGTTGGACCAAGGAGATGTAGCCTAGGAGGGGTGAACTCCTTTATCAAAACACTGCGTTAAGTGTTTTTTCTTTATGGTTTGTTTTTCATTTGCTTACTGTTGTTTAGCACTTTACTTCATGCTATTCTACTCATGATTTCACATAAAACTTGACATAAAATTTACCTATTTCTAATCACCAAGAGCATAAGAGAACGCTGCACATGAAGTAATTGACAAACATATTTTTATAAATCTGAAGTTGAAATTAGCACAACAAAACTAACATTCAGCTATAGATTAGCATGCCTGGTCAATGCTTAGTGTTACTTGTGTCAAGGTTCTTTCACTGTAGAGGGAGAGGGTGCAGGTGAGTCTCAAGTCGAAAGAAAATAATCCCAACTCGGTTAGAGACACACAACATAATAGGGCATGCACATCTTCCGGCAGAGTAGTCCACGCTGATGCAGAAGTCACAAACACATAGTGAATGGATATCACATACAAAACCCAGTGGAATAGTCCACACGAGTGCGACAGTCATTATAACAAGTTTATGAGAATGGTTTTGTCGAGTGTCTGATGGAATAGGCCACACGGGCGAGACAACATTAACAACTTATACAACACATTTTGGTAAGCATATGTATTAGAACAACTGAAAGAGTTCAATTTCCTTAACATAGGTTAAAGCAACATGCATTACAAGTGTCCAAAGAATAGTCTTACAAACAAATACAATACATGTGTGAAAACGTGTTGGCCTATTATCGGGCTTCTGAATTAAGAAAAAGTTCCAAGACACAACAGTACACCATTACATCAGTAACCATGATATCCAGGCATTGGGGCCAGTACTTGCTCCTCAAAGAAAATACTACAGACTCTCAAGGCTATGTGGGAGGAGCCAAGGTAAAAAGTATTTTGCATGTACAAATGAGGGGTATATATAGCCAAGGGTGAAATTGACCCTTGCGGCTATTCAACTTCCCTCATGATTGTTTCACTTACATGACTCTTCAACTTTACATGCGGGTTTCTTGGACTTCCACATTACATTACATTGATTACAATAGTATGGCCCACAGTAGTGATGTGGCCAAAATGACACATGACATGACTCGACACAACGGAGTTGGTATTTTCTTGTTGCTGGTGGTGTCCATGTCGAGCTATAGTGCTGCTCAGTGATGAATGTGCTCTTGGTGTATCATACCTTCACCTCTACATGGAAAGATGTGCAGAGTCTTTGATGGCCTTGGTGTTCATTTGATGTTGCACATTCATGTCTCTCCTTTGCTTGTACTTGGCATGCTTCATGTGTTCATCCATTCACAAACAAGTCTCTTAGCATGCGTTCCATGTTCATCTTGTTCATCATCATGCCATGTCTCATCCATGTACCTATATCTGCGATCACTCATGATGAGACGACATCAAATCAAGAAATCTCCTAGTCTACCATGATGCATTGTCTTTCATTTTCAGATGAAGTTGATTGGGAGAGAGGACAAGGATTTTAAATTATGCAGATCACATTTTAGGTCAGGTTGCGAGCTCTAGACACTATTAATGAAAATTGCGTGGAGGTCACTGGGAGGCTAACATGGGTAGTTCACATCAACATTGACTATCTACGGGATTTGGCTTGTGTGAAGGGAATATCTGTGCAATTTTTCCAGGTAGGCAGTGTGAGCAACAGGGGGACACTAGCAGTGAAAACTGCATAGATTATCTAGGGAGGCTGTTAGCGGGCTACGGGAGCTTATTGGCCAAAAATGCGTAGAGATAGGAGGCTAGTCTGTAGGACATCCCTGTGCAGTTTTTGGGCTAAGAGGGATGCCAGGCAGCTTGGAGGAAGCTCATGAAAGCTGCATAGCTTTCAAGATGAGCAGTAGGTCAGCTCACAGGGTGACTGGTTGATAGAACTACACAATTTTTTAGGATAGAGAAATGATAGGCAGTGGGTGTCTGTTCAACGTGTATGTATAATTTCTTCAGTTAGTGGAAGTGAGAATGCTTAGCAGTTTCTATGCAATTTTTTGGAGTGATGCCCGAGGTCACTGATGGTCAAACTCTCTGTTTTACCATTTGGAGGCTTGATAGATTTTCTTGAAGGAAGCGTAGATTGAGATGGATTTCTAAGTAACTTCAATGTTGTTCTTAGTGACAGTTAGTCAGGTCAACTCCAGGATTGCATAGTACAAATTGCCTGGGAGGCAACCTCAAGCTCTGTGTAATTTTGGGCAGCAGTACATCATCACTAAGAGCTGTGATTGCACAGTGCAGCTCAGTAGAGGTCTAGCTGTTTAGGGGTGGTCCAGTCAACAAAGTTTCAAAAAATGACTATGTTTGAGTGAGTCAATTTGTGCATACATGAAATTGCAAACACACACTCAACATGACTTAACCATAAGACACCCTGAACCATCAAGAAAACATACACTCAGTGTGACTAACCAATGGATTTGAGTGACAAGAACAACACTTGTGATAAATCGTTGAACGACCGTGACGACACTTGTGTGACATTGCATAAAACTGCGTGTGTGAGTGTGACAGATGCTTACATAATGAATATAACTTGTACACATGAAGATGGACTTTGTGCATAGCCATTACATGACTACAAGCATGACATTGTGACCAACATGCTAAAATATGTTTGGTGAATGGTCAAGCGAGGAGGGTGTAAAGACCCAACATGAGCTCATGAGATGAGCCTAAGTACTTGTAAACATCAAGGAAAAACCTAGGGAAGGCTCCGAAATTGGATGCAGGCTAAAATTTTGGAGTGTGTTGCAGTCACTACAATAGTTTCTCAAGCTTTATTTTCAACATTGAATAGATCCATTTTCACCCGCTGTATATACTGGTGAGCCATTATACATACCATTAATTATTTAACTTCTTAATATTTATGCTTTTTCTTTTTATGTACTTGAATAAAATGACTCCATGCGCAATGGATAGATGACAGTAATCTGTAGGTTCTCAATGCATTGCTTGCAATACATTGTCCCCAATTGGAGTCTAATTTTTAACCTGTTATACCATCTTATAGTTATCTCAAATGGCCCTAATTTTCCTTCCTAGCATAGGAAAGGATAGATGCAATCTTGGTGTTCCAAAGGGAAAACCAAAAGGGAGATCCTAAGTCCCAAATCCATAAAACAGGGCTAAAATTTTGGAGGCTAAAATCACAAGGAAGGTCGAAATATCATAGGCCAAAATTAGAGGGAAGGCCGAAATATTGAAGGAGAAAATTGAAAGGGTTTCAAAATATTGGGAGCCCATATCAGAAGGACCAACTGTAGGCTTTAACCTCGTATAGAAATTACTTGCATACGAATTCTAAAATACATAAAATAAACAATGCGAGAGTAGAACACATAAAACACATATACACAAAGATTTTGCCCTAGATCCCAAAACCGGGACTACTAGCTTGATTTTTCATTATGTTCCTTTCAATGTTACAATACATATTTATACATGCTGAAGCATCCAATATCATGGACCAAAAACCATCACATCCAAAACCATGGATCGAAAACCATTGCATCCAAAACCATGTGCGAAAATCATGCACAAAACCATAGGTAGGTCCGCTCAACATAACATAGGGTCCAAACCAAATTTTTCTGGGACCCCATAAAGTGGGGTTAATTTCACCCCTCAAACCCCCTATGACTCCCCTCACTACGCAATCAGTGTAACGAAGGGGAGGCTCCGCCCCCCTTCTAACCTCGAGTTAATTACGTGGGTTAGTTGTGGAAAGAATATAACAGAACCCAACATTCTCCCACTTGTTGTTTTCTTTCCATAGGGGGACACAAGAGAGCTCAGTCATTTATCCAGCCCTGCAATGCCCATCATTTCTCTACACCAAGAGAACTTCTCAGAGCTCGCAGATTTTGTCAATGCATCTATAGTATTCTTTAAAGTGTCCACATTTACCAGCAACACCCTTTTGTCTTCTATCATATCCCTCACAAAGTGATACTGAACATCAATGTGCTTTGTCTTTGAATGATATGCAGGGTTATTTTCCAAGAAAATTGCACTTTCGCTGGCACAGTCTATCCTTATAGCTCCTTGTACTAACCCCATACTTGAACACAATCACTGCAACCAAACTGTTTCTTTGCTTGCATGAGTGGCTGTCATGTATTCTACCTCTGTAGTTGATAGTGCCACTATAGATTGTTTCTTACTCATCCAAATGACTGCACCTCCAAATAGGTTAAACACATACCCACTTGTAGATCTTCTCTGATCCAGATCTCCAGCCTAGTCTACATCAAAAAAGGCACGAATATCCAACACTCTGTCCAATATTGGTATTCCTTGGTAGCACAAACCATAATCACTAGTGCCATGAAAATACCTAAAAACTCGCTTCACTGCTGTCCAATGATCCTTTCCTCGTTTTGACATAAACCTTCTCAATACTCCCACAGCATGTGCAATGTCTAGTCTAGTACAGACCATTGCATACATCAGGCTACTGACTACACTTGCATATGGAACACGGGACATGTCCTCTTCCTCTTCTTGTGCCTTGGGACATTGTTCAGTAGATAACTTTACACCTACAGGAATAGGAATCTTCACCGGTTTACTATCTTGCATATTAAATCTCTACAATATTGTCTCAAAATACTTCCTCTGGTTTAACCAGAGCTTCCTCTTTTCCCAATCTCTTTTAATTTCCATGCCCAAAATATAGTTTGCAGCACAAATATCTTTCATGTTCAATTTGGAGGACAATTGGATCTTCAAATCCTGGATAATTTCTTTGTCATTTCCAACCAAAAACATATCATCCGCATACAAGACCAAATAAATAACACGGTCACCAATTAATCTAAAATACACACAGTGATCTACTTTGCTTCTGGTGAAGCCAAGTCCCCATATAAATGTATCAAATTTCTGATACCACGTCCCTAGTGACTGTTTTAACCCATACAGAGACTTCTTTAACTTGCATACTAGTTATTTCTTACCCTTCACTGCAAAGCCTTCAGGTTACTTCATGTAGATTTCCTCTTCCAGATCCCCATGAAGAAATGTTGTCTTCACATCCATCTGTTCTGCCTCAAAATCAAAAGAAGCAGCAACAGATAAAAGTAATCTAATAGAAGTTACCTTGGCAACAGGAGAAAAAAATCACCAAAATCAATTCCCAGCACTTGGGAATAACCTTTTTCTACCAACCGAGCCTTGTATTTCTCCACCTTTCCTTCTACATTTGTATTCTTCTTGAACACCCATTTTCTCCCAATGGATTTCCTTCTAGCTGACAACTCCATTAGATCCCAAGCCTCATTTTTGTGCAAAGATGCCATTTCATCAACCATGGCCTCTTTCCAGAGTTTTCCATCCTTTTAATCTACTGCTTCCTTCACAGTTTTGGGATCATCATCAGTAATAGATAAAGAAAAATTTGAATAGAAAGCAAATGCACTATACCTTTCTGGCCACCTTATTTCTCGAACTAATCTTCTCACACCCAGAGTTTTTGGCTCTTCATCTTCTGATTCCTCCTCTATTATATAGTCTGATTCTTCCTCCTTTAGCTCAAACTCTATCTTCTCAGGTTCCTTTGGTTCGACTTCATTTTTAATAACATATTTCACCTCTCTCAACACCACATCTTGGTTGTACACAACTTTCGTTATTACTAGGTTCCAAAGCTTATAACCCTTTAAACCATCCTTATACCCAATAAATATGCACTTTTTAGATTTACTATCCAAGTTGGTTCATTTCTCCTTTGGAACATGTACATATGCATCACAGCCAAATACCCTTAGATGTGAAAGAGAGGGTTTCTTACCAGTCCATACCTCTCGGGGAGTTTTATCCTCCAATGTTGATGAAGGTGATCTATTGACCAGGTAACATGCTGTCTCCACCGCTTCTACCCAGAATTCCTATCCTAACCTGGCACTACTGAGCATGCTTCTTGCCCTCTCCATAATTGTCTTGTTCATTCTTTCTGCAACTCCATTTTTCTGAGGTGTATATAGAGTAGTCTTCTGTCATTCTATACCACAATTCTTACACAATTCTTCAAATTCCTTACAGCAAAACTCTCCACCATTATTTGTCTTCAACACCTTTATCTTATTCTCTGTCTAGTTTTCCACTAGAGCCTTGAATTCTTTAAACCTGTCAGATACTTCAGATTTATTCTTAAGGAAATATATCCATGTTTTCCTTGAGAAGTCATCTATAAATGATACATAGTAAATAGACTTACCCAGTGATGGAACATTCATAGGTCCAAACACATCACTATGCACAAGCTCTAATATATGTTTCACCCGCTTACCACCGGAGGGGAAACTCACCCGATTCTGCTTCCCATATACACAATTTTCACAAAAATCAAAATCTAGAGATCTATTACTCATACCTTCTACCATACCCTTACCATGAAGTATTCAAAGGCCCTTATCTCCAATATGTGCAAGCCTTTGATGCCACAACATGGTATTCTCTCCAGAGACCACTAGATTTTTTGCTTCACTTTCAAGAACCACAAAACAGTTACACCCATCAACAACCGTGCTACCTTGCAGCTTGTGCAGAGTTCGAATCCAAACTCCCTGCATCAATACCAGTGCTCCCCAAACCATCTTGCAGGTATCCTTCTCGAACACTATTTTTACACCTGCATCATCCAACTTGCTTATAGATATCAGATTTCTGCCAATTGCAGGAAATAGCAGAAAACCCGGGAAGTGTTCTAACCCTTCCACCTTGAACTTCAATTTACTTTCTACGACCAACGATTCTAGCCTCTATCATCCTAAGTAAGACATCCTACCATCATATTCTCATACTTGCAGACCACTCCTATGGGGAGGAAGTGAAAGGATGCACTTGAGTCAATCAACCATGCCTCATGATCTACATGTGTACTTGAAGAAGCGAAGTACACATCCCCACCTTCATCTGAGGTGGTTTTCACCTCTACAGAAGGAGCATCATCAGATTCATTTCCTTTATCAGGAGCTTTAGATTTACAATCCCTTTTGTAGTTCCCTTCCTTTTCGCATTTCCAGCACACCACATTTACAGATTTTCCTGAAGATTTACATCTCCCTCTAGATTTAAATATCCCACTCAATGACTTATTTTTGTTTCTATTCTGGGACTGTCCTCAAACAAACAAGGCATCACCATTCTAGCTCTCCATATTTTTTTGTCTTATCTCCTCCATCAGCAAGGATGAGACTATTTTATCAAACTGCAAGGTAGTTACATTGCTACCTATTGCAATAACCAGAGTATCCCATGAATCTAGTAGAGAACACAACAAATTGATGCACTTATCTTCATCTGATATTTTTAAAATCAATAGATGCTAACTGACTTACCACAATATTAAATGTGTTTAGATGCTCTGTCACTGAGTCTCCATATTTCATCCTCAGGTTATACAACTTTTTCCACAGGAACAGTTTATTCACCAAAGACTTAGATTTGTACAAAGTCCCTAACTTGTCCCACAAAGCCTTCGCCGTAGCTTCCCCTGATACATTCAAAAATACTAAATCTAAGACACACAATTGTATTGTGCTCTTTTCCTTCCGATCCAACTTCTTCCATTCTTCATCGGACACTCCCGTTGGTTTAGTACCCGGATCTACCGTGATCCACTGATCTTTGTCCACCAACAGATCGTCCATCTTGAGTTTCCACAACTCAAAACTCTGACCATTAAATTTCTCGATCTCTATCTTTCCGTTGCTTGCCATCTCCTTTCACCACCAGAATCGATCTCGTAGATCTCCCACTGAACAGGGTCTACCACAGGCCCAAGCGAAACCCCTCAGCAACAAAGGCATCCCCTTGAAGCCAAAATAGCTCTGATACCAAATGTAGTCTTTAACCCCATATAGAAATTACCTGCATATGAATTCTAAAACACATGAAATAAACAATGCGAGAGCATGACACATAAAACACATATACACAGAGATTTTCCCCTTGATCCCAAAACTGGGACTACTAGCTTGATTTTTCATTATGTTCCTTTCAATATTACAAGACATATTTATACATGCCGAAGCATCCAATACCATGGACCGAAAACCATGGCATCTAAAACCATGGACTAAAAACCATCGCATCCAAAACCATGTGTGAAAATCATGCACAAAACCATAGGTAGGTCTACCCAACCTAACATAGGGTCCAAAACCAAACTTTTCTGGGACCCCATAAAGTGGGATTAATTGCACCCCTCAAACCCCCTATGATTCCCCTTTCTACGCAATCGACACAACAAAGGGGGGGCTCCGCCCCCCTTCTAACCCCCCGTTTAACTACGTGGGCAAGTCGTGGAAAGAATATAACAAAACCAAACACCAACAAGCAATATACTGAGATTTTAGGATATCAAAGGAAGGAAAAGGGAGATCTTGACAATTTATTGTAAAATCAGGATCGAAATGGCATTTCGGAGCCTTAGCATTTCAGAACCCGATATAGGAAGGAGAAGGCCTCGGAGAAGAATGGTATCAGAATATCAGAGTTCCATAACTCCTTAAAAATTAATATTCCTTAAAAATGCCCGAGGTTTATGAGAAAAGGAAATACAAAGGAAAGCATTGAAATGCTAAGGACAAGAGGGTCTCTTTCTCTCTCCTCTAAAGAAGACACATGGCAGTAGATAGTTGGCTGTAAGAAACTAACAAGGAAGATGATTTCAGTGTGATGTGGCCATATGATGGACACGTGGCAATCAGTTTCAACGTTTTCAAGGGCCTAATGAGTAAATTTGGATGACATGTGTCACCACTAGGGAGGTGCCATGTGGAGATGATGGCATCAGCATGACATCATTTCAGAGGTCAATTTTTCAGACAATGGATTTTTGGTAACTCCTGTCAAATTGATTTATCGAAAGTTCTAATCCTATAAAGGGGCTTCGGTGTTAAGTGGCTTTTTTTCATGAGGAATCAGAGGACCAAGGGTGTAGAAAGGGTAGAGCACCCAGGTGATATGTATAATATCAGAGGTCAGAGTTTTGAGAACCCCTTTAAAATTGAATTTTTTGAAAAGGTGTCAATGAGAAGGGCTTCTTATGTGGATTGCCACCATGTCGTGAGAGATACAAAGAACCCAGAGCGGAGAGAATATTGCGCACCTAAATGCTATGAACCATATTGGGATGTGAATATGAGAACACTTATGCAATTTATTTTTGAATATGTTTTGATGAGATGGGCTTCCAATGTGTTAATGGATTTTGGTTTCAAGGGCCCAAAGAAACAAGGGCATAGACCAAGGCCAAGAACCCAAGTGCTATGGAGGTTATCGAAAGAGGGAGACATCATAACTTTGTCCTAATTTCACATTCGAATAAATTCCAAAGAAAAGAGATCCGATGTGGTAATGAATCATGGTTGTGGGAGACTTAAAGGAACCAAGGGTGGAAGAAAAAGTACAAGGAGAGATAGGCCCTTGGAAAAATCCCAAAGGCTTTAGCACCCAAGCTCTGAGCCTACGGTCATAATAGCTCATCCCATAGAGGTGAAATAATAAGGGGGCTAAACAAAAAAGAGATAGGGGCATCATAACTTATTTATTTCATAATGTTATTTTAAATAGATTTAGGATGGATGAACGCTCTACTACTCCAGACCCTAAGTGCTAAACCGGTGGCCATAGGCGGTGGTTCTATGGTTGATAAATGATAAAGGGGCTAAGAGAAAAGAGGCTAAGAGTATCAGAAGGTTACAATTTTGTAATGTTATTTTAAATAGAGTTACGATGGATGAAGGTTCCAATACTGTAGCTCCTAAGTGCTAGACCTATGATCATAGGTGGTCGTTATATGGTGTATGATAAATAAGGAGCTAAGCACAGAGGGTGATAAAGGCATCAAAACTTTGTGTTTTCATAACATCATTATAAATAGAGTTACGATGCACTTCAGCTTCAAAATTGCACTATGTAAATGTTAAGAGATGTATTGGGCTCTGATAGTGTACCACAGAGGTAATAAAGGGGTGGATGGTTCGAGAGCTATTTCATGGGTAACCTTGAACGCCACCACACCTAATCACAACCAGCTCCAAGAGGGGAAATTAAAGAGTTAGTGAAAGAAAGAAACAAACTAATTGGTCAGTAATCTTGGAGGAATATCATAACATAACTATGGCCAGTTAATTAGCCCACCACTAATCTAGACATTGGATACTTAGTTTTCCTAAGGAAATAAGAGGAATTGGCATTGGAGATATTTTGTTGTGTCCATCATAACACCTCACGTTTCTCATGTTTTGTTATTTTGTAATTTGTTTTCATTTTGAAGAAGAGAATCAGATTTGTTTTGTAATCATTATGACATTCACATGCTCAAACAAATTGTAGTTGAGATAGCTAGGGAATTAGGGGTTTTTTTATATTTTTTGTTCGAGCTCTCCCTCCCTATATAAGGGAAGGGGAAACTCATTAGAGAAGCTTCAAAAATATTTTTTGAGGGCTCTGAATTCTATCATTTCAGAGATTTTGAGTTATGCTTGCAGAGAACGAGGTTCCACATTTTTGTTCAATTACTTGTTCATGAGATGGTAATTGTTATACAAATTTCAACAGTGTTGAGTCTGTGATACAGACTCGATTTTTGAAGATTAATGAAGAATATCTACTGATTCCAAGCATATTAATGTGTATTATGTGTTCTTCCTCTGTATGCCATTTCATATATGTTTCTCTTCCTCAGAAATTGTGTAAGTAGTAGCTGTTGGATTCACCTATAAATCATGGATTTACTTATGTTATATGTAGTAGACAAACCTGTGAGGTTACAGATTAACTATTTTATACTATAGCAAAATTTCCCCATGAAATATTGAGCTGGAAACCTTAAAATGTGTTCTATAATTTTGGCACTTCATTTCCTTATTCTTTCACAATTCTACTGAGATTTATTACTATGGATTTTGGGTTTGTCCAACCCTCTATGTTGAATTCCTTCCTTACTTTCCCCCTTCTAATATTTAATGCAACGACAAATTGAACTAGATTTACTATGTGTAGGCCACTAGACTTGGACATTTATTCTTGGGATGATCTATATTGTTTATGTTATGTTTGAATCTACCTCTGTGAAAGGTAATGGAACCAAATTTAAAATAATTTTTCATTTATCTCTTGAGCAACAATGAATCATCTCCAGGAGAGACTAATATGTCCTAGGCATTGACCTATACTCAACTGAGGTGCTGCCTCTAGGAGTTACAATAGTACAAATCAAATAGATATCATATGCCAAATTTATGATCACAGTAATTTAGTGTACCAACAAACCCCCAACAGGGCCCAAAAAATTTTGTTGCTTCATCTCCTAGGGTTAGGTTTTTATACGTTTAGGGTTTTCAATTGTTTCCCAATAATAAAAAGGCCTTAGAGTCTCATTGTAAGGCAATTAAAAAGGCATGCAACCATCACATCCCTTCTCAAAAATAAACTACCATCACCCGAGCTAGTTTGTTGCATTTTGCATGTAAACAATTTAAGTACTTGTTATTAATTCATTGAAGTTCTTTTCTTTAACTATGTCTTTATGTTTTGTTTAAATCTATATTTCATTTAATTCCTTCATAAATTTGGATCACTTCCCCTAGAGCCTCTCTTGTATGTATGAATCATGTATCTTTCTCCCTAAAAAGAACCCCCTTCTCGATCTCCACCACCTCCCTCTTGTAACTAAGAAATCAACCTTATCTTTTTGTGGGTATGCACATTCCAACCACCTTGGTAGTGCAACACACACTCTCATTAGTATTTTTGTCCTTTCTTGCTTGTTGTTGTTTCCTAAAGAGAATGTGGGCATGTCCTTCATTTATAGCTGAATTTAATAACAAAATCAATCCATTACTGATATTTAAAACCACCAACTTCCACAAGCAATATCCCTCCTGAAGCACTATAAAATGTGTCCCTTTCTCAACCATTGTAATTTATAATTACATAATTATAGGGAATTACTTATAATGCTTACAAGAAAAATGAACTCACAAGGGATGCCACATTAATTCTATTATTTCTTCTATTGCAATTATGATGGCTTTTCCATACTCACTTTCCTTTGCATCACACTTGTGATTTGCTAGACACTCTTCAAGAAATTCTAACTCAGCATCATAATAGAACTCAAATTTCATTACTAGGTTATTCTCACCTATTGCTACTAATGTAAAGGTAGTTTTAATTTCATCATCTACATGTCTATTTGCATAGTGGGCTTCACTTTCTTGACCATACTCATTTTTTTACATGTCACACAAAATCATTTTTTATTTGTAATTTCTCTAAAATTATTTGTTGTGTTCAAGACACTTGTAGTCACGTTATCTTGTTTATATTTTTCTCTTCAAAAGGATCTTCCATTTCTCCCCCTTTTACTCCTGCAATATCAAAATATTCTACCTCTCCTATTACCATAGCACTTTCATTAACACTTGCAATTCTCTATGGCTCACTTGATAGTGATGATTGTTTCTCCCCCCTTTTACAAGCTTCTTACAATCTTCTTTGGACTTGGTTGTTGATGCGGCCTTCAGAAGAATGTTCCTATCCAAGCCTTGTTGAATAAAAAACAATGTTGCTACATCATCCTTTCTATTAAAAAAGATTTGATCCTTTTAATATTGTATCACAGCCTCATAGGATGTTTGACATTAATGGCCCAAAAATTATATATCTTACCTAACAAGATAGGAGGTCATGGAAGATAAGAATAATTGAAGAAATCCACATTAGTAACTCCTTTTATTATAGAAAAACAAAGATTTTCAATATAAGAATCTATTACCCCATATTATAAATATCTCTCAATTGTATTCAAACTTTTTCTTTAGTAATCCTGAATCATTCTTTTCTTTCATTTTTTTTTCCAACTAATAATTAAAGATCACTTTCCAAATATATTTCTGAATAAATATCTCTTAAATATTTATATGCATACACATGAACCTAATAAAACCCTTCAAACTACACATAATCTAATAACTAAAATACCTTTAATACAACCCTTTAAAACACAAAAAATATGTGTATATACTAATATTTATCTTTGTATAGGACCTTCAAACTCCCTCATGCTTGAAGTAGAAAAAAGGTGGACAATGAAGAAAAATCGATGGCTTTAGCATAGTTATCTCTACCATATTTCGCTCAATGTGGTGTCACCTCACCGATGGACCTAATGGTGGTTGGTGGAAGATATATATATATATATATTAAGGTGATTTTTATTCATGGATTCTGAACATCTTGAAATGACAACCTATCCAAAACAAAGAACAAAACCTTCAATTGTTTTACCCTATTTAACTAATAATTAGGGAAGCTACAATTTGGAGATTATGGCAAGCTTCACTTTCTATGTGAAGGATTCATATGAAAGCCCTTGATATGGGATGGTGGATAGAGATTTGGATTTTTCACTACTAATGGTGGTTTTGGTTCATAAGAAAAACAACCCATCTACAAAAAAATCAATTAGGGTCCAATGGTGTTTCATGACACGTTCTCAATATGGTGGTGGCTTTGTAGGCTCATGAAAAAATACTCATATAATCTGAGCATTGATCTTGGTTTATATGGATTTAATACGAATATGAAGGATAGAAGATGAAACCATATTTAAACACTCACAAAATAACTTAGGCCACACATAATATAATATGATATTATAGAGTTGTGGCTCTCTATATCCAACATAACAGAACATTATAGACTGTGGTTCCCTAATTAGAATTCATTAAATTAAATTACGTGAGGATACATGATTAAATAGAACCAAAAGTGCTAATAATATATATGTTAATCTTAACTTACACATGCACGATTAACTATTCCTAAATTTGGAATGTACATAAACTACTAGAAACTACTAACTAACTAGGAGTAATTATGTCTAACAATATAAGCTTTTTTTCCAGAGAGAAATGAGTATGATAGTTTTATTAAAAAAGAAAGTTGGGATTCAACCCAAAACCGTTACATTTCTTCAAAATTACCAATATTCCTAGCATGTTTGAGATTGAGCATGAAGGATCATTCCAATCTCTCAAGTGATTACCCCATGATACAAAAAATTCAATCCTATTCCAATTTTTTTTTTTCCAAAATACTCCTAAGCTCCAAATATATTTACATTCATTTTTCACTACTTTCTGGTTTAATTTTGACTAACCTCTGGTTTTCCTTAGCGAAATACTTTTTCCCTCCCCCCCCCACTTAAATCCAACCCATATTTTATATTGTATTTTATAGACTACCCTTTGATCAGTGGGCATTGTTTTCTTGAGTGTCTTCCTTATTTACATGATCCATACAAGAAATTGACTTTCCATCTTTTTCCCTTGGGGATTTGCAATGGGATCTGAATTTCACTCGGGTATGTTTCTCTCTTATTGCCATGGAATCTGGAGGGTCCTCATACACTTCTTCATATCTGTCTTTTCTTTCATTCAGTGAATCTTCTTTAAAAATAACTTATTCATGTTTTTCCTCTAATTCTTTCTTACCCTGAGTCTCTTCTTCTCTTTATACCATATAGTGTTTTATTTGAGCTCCTTCCCACCATTTAGGCCTCAGTTATTTTTCCAAATTGTTATTCTGCAACCGTTTTGTGAAATTTTTTATTACATTCCATTTTTCATAACACACTCGACATCAAAATAAAACATTTTCATAGTCAAGCTTTTGTACCCACACACAGTCTCGAGTTGTTAGATTAATCTCAATAGGAAAACCCTTGTTTAATTCCATATCAACACATATACAAGCATGAGTGGTTTAAAAAAAAATAGATTTTGGGCTATGGTAATAAAACTTCCATAATGCATTACCAATGGAAGATAATGTTGGAAAGTTCGAAAGATATAGGGGAAGGTTCAAGAGCCTTACCCAAATAGGAGCCATGGAGATTGATGTTGTAGCCATATCAAAGGTGGGAAACCATGGATGCATAAAAAGGCCAACACTACTCCAAAACTAGGTCTCATATTCAAAAATATTTTGCTTATCCTCAACATTACTAAAAACCACTACAAAAAAACCCAAGCCAAAGGGTAAATATATTTTAGATCATCGTTTAAGAGTAGTTTCCACATATCATAAATCCACTTGTGGAGATCGATCAATCACAACCAAACCCAATTAAATATGTAGACCAAACTTTGATCTGCAAAATAAATTCATAGTTTTTAAAGGAACCTTAAGGGTCAGGGCTTCTTGGAAGACTGGAAGAATAGGTCCAAATTTCAACATGGCATTGTATGAGACTATTGCTTGATCTGCCATTCCTTCAATAGAAATTGATTTCTTCTCTGAATCACTATAATTCACCAATGATCAGTGAGGTGCAAAAACCCTAACCTCCACTCATCAGACAAAATCCAGGTGAGATGTGTAACAACATAGTTACTCATTATATACCAAATTATTTTTATGATGTTTAATTCTACACAAATCTAATTTATCCTTATACTAACATAGTTTGTTTCTTCTCGAAGAGTTTCAACTTGTACAAAACCATGGTATATGAACCCAATCATATCATAAAGAGAAATTTAAAAAAATTGCTTCACAAATCAAAATTTCATATATAAAACTTTGCAACATTGTGGCCTCTATTCCATTAATTTAACTATCACGTTCCTAAGATTTTCCTACATAATGAATGCTAGATATAATGAATGCTAGATATAGGTGTGTGATGCAAAAGAATCAAGTGAATTGATACATACTTCACATAGGTCAAAAATGAGATTTTAGAAGGATTTCGAGTTTAGGTGGCATTTATATTCCATAATTCCATTGTTATTGAAGATAAATAAAAACTTAACATGTTTGAATCATACTTATCCCATTTTCTGAATTCTATATATATACTAAAAAAAAAAATCTCCAATATACTCAGCCTAGGTTGATATACCATCGATGGAATTGTCAACCAAACAACAATGATGCATTGGCCAAATATTTCACCCACTTTGCAGCGAGCAAGCCTTGGGTAGCCAACCAAACCAGAGAACTTGAAATAAATCATAGTTAAAGGTTTAGCCAACTATCATATGCTCAATTTCTTTCTACACGTTCGAATATACTTGTTATGGGAAACGACCTTTTATAGAAAATACAATCATGGATGATGTAATTAAAGATTACATTGGAGAACATTTGTTTTTAGCATAGAGGTCAAAGATAAGGAACTGTGGTATCTAAGAAGGTAGGTTGAATAACGAAGATAGGCCGTTTAAACGTGAAATACAAATGGGAATTTTATGGCAAAAGAGAATGGTTTCTCATTACGTAACTCAATAAAGGAAACAAATCTTTATTAACCTTTAATATTTAATATAATTTTTACTTATTTTTGAAAAGATAATTTTTAATATAAATAAAATTTTAAAATATAATAATTATTTATTTATTAAATTGGATATAGACAATTTTAATATATATAGGAGTTGTTTATGCAGGTGGAGGAATTGTTCGGACAGCTAAAACTAGCCAGAATCCAAACAAAAAAATTCAAAAAAATTGTAGATGCAGTGTCTCAATCATGTTTTTGAAGGTGGAAATGGATTCAGCACCATCAAAAACGTCTAGAGCACCTAAAAGTATGAATTTTGACAGCTTTTACTTGGATTTACAAAAATCCTCGCCGAATTTTTTCAAAATATGATTGGAATTTCCATAACTCTCAAGGCAAAAAACATAATTTTTAGACTAGGACTATATATATAGATATATTAAATCTATGTACAAAATAATTATAATGATTAATGTTCACTAAGACCAATAACTTCTATCAAACATTAAAAAAGAAAAGAATTAATTTAAAACATTTATATTTTATTTTTATTAATAAAAAAAAAACTAATTTTATTAATAAAACAAGTAAAAAATAAATAAAAATACAATAAATATTTGAAAATAAAAATAAATATGATAAAAAGTAGGCAATCCAAGAAAAAAATACTTTTCAACCTAACCAAATTTATATTTTATTTTATTTAATTGAAAATATAAAAAATCTCACACAATATACCACCATCACATCCTCAATATTATAAACCGGGTCAATATTATAAACGTCCGGTTTATAGGGAAAAAACGTCGCAAATAACGTTCCAACTACCATGTTAGTACACACCTATATAGTTCCATCAATTTGTAAAAACATGAACATGGAAACTTCAAAGCTGTGTTAAAAGGGATCCCACTTAAAAAAAAATAGGAGTGGTTTAGGGAGGTGGAAGAATTGTTTGGACGGTTAAAGTGGCCAGAATTTGGGTAAAAAAAATTTCAAAAAATCTTGCAAAGGCAGTGTTTTAATCGTGTTTTTGATAATGGAAATAAATTCAGCACCATCAAAATGTATAGAACACCTA
This sequence comes from Pinus taeda, assembly GCA_000404065.3. Classification (NCBI taxonomy): domain Eukaryota; kingdom Viridiplantae; phylum Streptophyta; class Pinopsida; order Pinales; family Pinaceae; genus Pinus; species Pinus taeda. Next base: position 215,175 of record APFE030627315.1, read on the forward strand.
AAATTTTGAAGTTTAACTATAACTTGGATTTACAAAAATCTTTGTCAGATTTTCTCTAAATAGACTAGAATCTCCATAACTTTTCTGATAATTACTCCGACTAGTTAAACTAAGGCGAAAAAATGCAGATATTAAATTGTCATATTCAGCGTAATCAGCTTCTGAATAAAAAATAAAATATTTTCTATGTCGTGACGGTCCACTCATCCACCAACACTTCACCCATGATTTCCTCACTAAATAGTCTTACGTTGCGGGTGAGAAATAAGGCCGCATACATCCTCCTCCACCTCATTTAGTCATTCGTAAGGAGAAATCTTCTTTCATATAGTGATTGATTGATTAATTTCTTAATTGCATAATTTATTTAATTGTAATTATTATTATTGGAAACTAATTATTTTAAGGTAATTATATTTATTAGGTTTTTAATAATTTTAAAGAAATTTATAAAATAAAGGAATATTTTTTTTTAAATTTGTAAATGAAATTATTGTGAAATTTGTTTTTTATATAAATTAGTGTATTTTAAGATTTTAATAGGGTATTTGTTTGTGTGGAAGTAGCAAAATGCCTAATGTTACAACTGCAAGTTGAGTTTAATTTTCTAAGTTAGTTTTTAGTGAAATTTGTACATGTTTATTTCACTGAATTCATTGGGTTTTGTAGTTATGGATAAGGAATTTTTTTTAAGATTAGTTTTCTGTGAGTTTTCTGCATAGCTTTTTCTTGAATTTATTAGATTTTTCAATTATAAAAAAGTATTTCTTGACATAAATAATTTATTAATGTCTGAAGTAAGATATCGAATTTAAATAAATCAACATGCATCTTTAAAACCTTTGTATTAGTGTGTAGTGGTCTAGAAACAAGCATCACAATCTCAAGTACTTAAAGTCATGGACTTCGTGAAGGAAATTATAACATGCAACATTGAATTTTAAATTTCAAATATAGAGTAATGCTTATTTTAGGTCATACAAAATCGTTGACATATAAGGTAGGATATCAAATTTGAACACAATCTAAAACCAACAAACTTATATGAAACCACTATATTAGCCAATAGTGATAGAGATATAAACACTATGATTTTAATTATTTAAAGCTATGAAAATTTAAAGCTCCATATACTAATCATGCTTCATAAAGTACGACATTTATATAAAAGGAAATAAAGATTATTCAATGTAACTTTGACATATAAGGAGATTATCAATAAACATATGATCGTATAGAAGTATTAAATGCAAAAAAAATGGTTTAAAGTATTAATATATTTATTTTAACAACATTTAATTATAAATTTTTTACTAATATTTAGATCTTACAACAAAGATTAGAACTCTTCTTTTAAACTACAATATAAACTTACAATATAAACTTTCGAATATCACTGTAAAAAAAATATAATACTTGTTTGAACTCAAATTATTTTTTTTCCAGTAAAATAACACATCACATTTAAAGTATACTTGAAAACATCAACCTCTTTAAAACCATTATATTAATATATAATAAAAAATAAACAAACCATTTAACATTAATTAAATAGGTATAATACTACTTCTGTATATTCATTAAATTTCATAAAATAAGATAAAAATCTATAACAATAATATTAATTATTCATAATTATTATTTCAACCTATCTCAATAGGTATGACATCAATATGGAAAATGATAATGATCCTTCTAAAACAACTTTTGAAATATGAAACAAATTACAACGGCACAGTTGTTCAAATCAGATCGAACCCAGCATGATTTCGCGAATATGTTTTGTTTAAAAAATAAGAAAATCTGATTTCGCGAATATGTTTTGTTTAAAAATAAGAAAATCTGATTTCGCGAATATGTTTTGTTTAAAAAATAAGAAAATCTGATTTCGCGAATATGTTTTGTTTAAAAAATAAGAAAATCTGATCTTCATGTAACTAAAATATATGAAAGTGAAATCGGTTAAATAAAAATTAAGAAAATAGAAGCGAGAAGCTTTATATGCATAGGTGGTCTTTGCTAGAATATCAATCGAGTGTATTTATTTATTTATAAATAATTTTGTACACGATATAATTTTGTTTATTTATTTAGTATTGTTAACACAATTATATTAATAAATATGATTGATATACACCAAAAATATATATCAATCATATTAATAAATATGGTTAATTATTATTATTTTATTATTTTGACGAACCTTGGTAATGGTGGGCTATGTCGAGAGAAAAATCTAGACTGATCGATCCCCAAAGGGAATCTAACCCCGGGCCCACTAGCTAGGCCTAATCTAAGATCTTTTGGGAGAATGGACCTATGACTCTCGATGGCGAGGCACTAATTTGACCACTGAGCTAACCCTTGGGCTTTAAATATGGTTAGTACTATGTTGACATTATTATAAATAATAAATTATATTATAATCAATATTAATATTTTTATTTTATTGTTAATTAAATTAATACAACTTAATTAATAAATATTAATACTAATTCATTCATTGATTGTTATTCATTCGTTATTAGTTAATTCATGTAATTATTTGAGTTTATTTATTTATGTTTATGTGTTTTTGTTTTATTTATTGAATTATTTATTTATACTTTGAGTTTCTAACAAGTGGTTAGTCTAACCTGCTATTATGTAAGATTTTTTTGATACCATTATTAACTAACTTTTAACTTAAACTATTGCATTTTTCTTTTAGGTATTTATTTATTTATTTATTTTAATCTCTAGTAATTTCTCGTTTTAATAAATAGTTATATTAACTAACCATTATATATTGATATGAATAAGTAATGTCTTCAATCTAACTAATTCCCATTAAAATCACATTTTTTAATTATTAAAATATACCAACTTTTAACTTAAACAACCTCTAAAAATATTTTTTCATTTTATATATAGTAAGGTTTGGTCACGATGATAACTAACTTCCTTTAAATTATCAGGATGACTTTTTGACTTTGGCCCTAGGTAAAAATTAGTCGTTGATCAAGATAGTTGTTGGAGGCTCTGCTCTAACTATTTAACATGTGAAGATGGATTTGTTTCTTCAACTTGTCCTGACAATGAACCACACTGGTTGGTTCGAAACACATCGACAAAGGTCTTTTTATATGTGATTTACTCCGAAATTCTTCTTATAAATAATTAAGTTATCAATTAATTTATTCATTTTAATTTCTTTCATTAATTAATTAAATTCATTCATTATTAATAATAAATTCATTTTAAATAATAATAATAATAATAATAATATATTATATTATTATGATTAATACTGGTGTGTTATTATTATTAAAGTTGTTACTCTTCAAATTATTAAATTTAAGGGATTAATATGAGAAACCCAAGTATATAAACATTAAGATAAATATTATAAACCCTTGGGATTAAAAATAAAAGCCCAAGGGATTAATAATAACCCAAGGGAATAATATTATAAACCCTAAAATAAACCCACAAGATTAATATTAAACCCAAGAGAATAATATTAAACCCAATAGATTAATATTATAAACCTAAGGTATAAAAGCCCAAGGGAAGAATAAACCAAATAGATTAATACTAAAATCCCAAGAGATTATAAAACCTTAGATTGATAAATCCAAGGTTAATAAACCCAATAGATTAATATTATAAACCCAAGGGAATAATAAACCTAAGGGATTAATACTAAAAACCTAAGGGAGTAATATGAAACACAAGGGATTTATATTATAAAACCTAGGTATATAAACCCTAAGATAAACATTATAAACCCTCAAATAAACATGGTTGACCATGGTTGATTTTCATATTCAAACAATATTTATGACAATGTGACATTGGATCATGGTTGCACATGGTTGGCTATGATTATAAACTCAAGGAATTTATATTAATCCCTATGATTACCATTATAAAGATTATGAATAATATTATACTCGAGGAATATGAACCCTTAGATAGATGAATGCAAGGGATTGATATTATAAACCCAAGGGATTAATATTATAAACCCAAGGGAATAATATTAAACCCTAGGGATAAATATTATAAAACAAAGCAAGTTATATTAAACCCTATGATTATAAACCCAGGGGATATATATTAGACTATAGAATCAACATTGTAAACTTTATGAATAATATTATACCCTAGGATTATGATCCCTTATATTAATAAACCTATGGGATTGATATTATCAACCCAAGGGATAAATATTATACACCCAAGGTATATAAACCCTCAGATAAATATTATAAACTATAAAATAAACATGGTTGAGCATGGTTGGCCACAATTGATTCTCGTATGAACATAATCTTTTTCATAATACAACATTGGACTATGGTTTGATTTTCACATTGACACAATATTTGTCACAATGCGATGTTAGACTCTGGTTGAATATGGATGATTTCCATATTGAGGCAATCTTTGTCACAATGTAATGTAGGACCATGGTTGACCATGGACGGCTATGATTGTCATAATCTGACATTCGATCAAGAGACAATATTTGTCAGAATGTGACCATGGTTATTGACAATGGTTGACCATGATTGATTGTGGTTGACCAAGTTTTATTTCCATATAGTGACAATCTTTGTCACAATATGACGTTCGAACATGGTTGAGCATGGTTGATTTTCTTATTGAGACAATCATTATCACAATGTGACATTCGATGATTTTCATATTGAGAAAATATTTGTCACAATGTGACATTGTACCATGGTTGACCATGATTATAAACCCAATGGATTTATAATAAACCCAAAGATTAATATTATAAGCCCTATCAATAATATTGTACCCTATGAATATGAACCCTTAAACTAATAAACCCAAAGGATTGATATTATAAACCCAAGGGATTAATACTAAAAAACCAAGGGATTATAAACGCAAGGGAATCATATTAAACCCAAGGGATAAATATTATAAACCGAAGGTATATAAACCCCAAGATAAATATTATAAACCCAAGAGGTTTATATTATAAACCCAAGGGATTTATATTAATCCCTAGGCTTAATATTATAAACCTTATGAATATTATTATAACGTAGGAATATAAACCGTTGGATTAATAAACCCAAGGGATTGATATTATAAACCCAAGGGATTAATTATAAAACGACAATGTATTATAAAATGAAGGGAATGATATTAAAACCAAGGGAATAATATTATAAACCCAAGGCATATAAACCCTAAGATAAATATTATAAACCCATGGGAACAAGAAACCCAAAGGATTAAAGCTAAAAAGCCAAGGGATTATAAACTCAAACGAATAATATTAATCCAAGGGATAAATATTATATACCCAAGTTATATAAACCCTAAGATAAATATTATAAACCCTAAAGTAAACATGGTTGACCATGGTTGACTTTGATATTGACACAAACTTTGTCACAATGTGATGTTGGACTATGGTTGGTCATGATTGATTTTCATATTGAGACAAAATTTGTCACAATGTGACGTTGGACAATGCTTGGCCATGGACGAACATGGTTGATTTTCATATTCATACAATCTTTGTCACAATGAAATGATGGACCATGGTTGACCATGGATGATGATGGTTGTCACAATGTCACGTTGGACTAAGAGACAATCTTTGTCACAAAGTGGCCATGGTTATTGACCATGGTTAACCATGCTTGATTTCATATTGAAAAAATATTTGTCACAATGTGATGTTGGACCATGGTTGACCATGGCTATAAACCTAATGGATTTATATTAAACCCAAAGATTAATATTATAAATCCTATCAATAATATTATACCTCAGGAATATGAACTCTTAGATTAATAAACCCAAGGGATTATAAACCAAGGGGAATAATATTAAACCCAAGGGATGAATATTATAAACCCAAGGTATAAAACCCTAAGATAAATATTCTAAACTATTAAGAGACATAATATGAAGGATAATCGTGAGTTTTATTATATTAACAATACTCATATATAAATGCAATTCCTTGTGACCATTGGTCTTCATATACCAAGTGGTCTCTTGGACTCTAGTGACTATTCACATTCCACACCAACCCTTAGCGAATTAGGTGTCCAACATTCCCCCACTTAATCTGAAGAGGTATATACGAATCCAAGAAGTGAGGTGTAATACAAAATGTGAAAAAATGCATGGCAACACTAGGCTGAATGTGCTCTCGAAAATTGTGGCATAAGGAGGCAATTTAAGGATGACCACCAACATTGGAATGCTTAGTGTAGTTCACGAAACTCTTCCAAATATGACAAGAAGCTGAAATATTCTACTAGAGGAAGTGTCCCTAATTATTTGGAGAGGGAGACCTTCATCCTAGAAAATGGAGATCTACAACTTGTGGTGGTTTAAGGATGACCATCAACTCTGGAATGCTTAATGAAATTTCTAGAATTCTTCCAAAATTGGCAAGAAGATGAAGTCTTTTGCTAGAGAAAGTGTCCCGAATTATTTGAAGAGGGAGACCTTCATCCTAGAAAAGGGAGATCTACAACCTGTGGTGGTTTAATGATGACCACCAACTCTGGAATTCTTAATGCAATTTCTGTAACTCTTCCAAAACTGGCAAGAAGATGAAGCCTTTTGCTAGAGAAAGTGTCCTGAATTATTTGAAGAGTGAGAATCTCAACCTGAAAAGGGTGGTATCAACCTCACATAGATGATTTAAGGCTGACCACCAACCAAAGTCATGCTCAAGGGCATCTCTGTCTCCAGCTACAACACTGAATCTGGTATGGCAAGTTGTGGCTCAGGCTTGCTTTATGTGGCTTTGAAGCTTGTATATGACCATCACTTCCCCTCCTATCAAACATAAGGTGAGATGATGGACAAAACTCAACTGTAAGAATTTTTAATGTTTTAGAAAAAAATCCTGACATATAACTGAAATACCTTGTTGGTTGTTGAAGCGCATTGCTAAGAAGCAATCCATCCAAGGTGAATCTTTGTTCTTACAAGAGGCTTGCTTTTTAAGCATTTGTTTGAAGAATGAGTGTTTTCATGATAGTGCTTACATGGATGAATATCAAAACAATGATCTTTCATATGGCCAACTCTATCACAATATTGGCATTTAACATTCTGTTATGGCTGATGTGGAAGAGGACCAAAACATAGAAGAAATGAATATGAACCATCATAAAGAAATCTTGCACTTTGAAATTGAATGGGCTTGGAATAGTCAAAAATATGAAAGGACACATCGTTATCATATCCAATACTAATTCTATTTCTGTAATCGAAAATCTCTTCCTAAGTTTTGATAACTGGCTTGGGAAGGGTAGATTGAACTTCTACATATGTATCTTTATGCAAACGTGTTATGGAACTGAGCATTGAATCAATCTCAACTTCATATTCTTGTTGTTGATGGGAGTTTGTCTCAATCTTGAACAAAGGATTTTTCTGAACATAAAATAATTTAGAATGAAATCTCTTTTGTTGAAGCTCATCTTGCTGGGACTGTGATTCATCTTCTAGAAAATCAATTTTTTCTTGTGCATTTTGTAGATAAATTTGAATATTTTCAAGAGTGATTTTCTTAATTTTGATTGTGTCATCAGAAGGAAAAAGTATTAGAGTATTCAGTAACTCTAATACTGTATTAATTCCAGTCATTTTCATTGAAAAAATGGTTGAACCTTACAAGTGTTTCTCCCAAGAATGAATAAATCCTCTCAAATGTGAATCAATGCCTCTGGAAACACCTTCAATGTTCCCTCCATGATCGACTAAAGTTGAGAAGCTTGTAATTGAGTTGAAGGTTCAGATGTTTAGTATTATCCATGTGTGGAGTATTTAATAACTCCAATACTAAATTAATTCCAGTCATTTTCATTGAAAAAAAGATGAATCTTATAAGTGTTCCTCCCAAGAATGAATAAATCCTCTCAACTATGAATCAACGGCTCTAGAAACACCTTCAATGTGCACTCCACCATCGAATAAAGTTGAGAAGCCTACAATTGAGTCAAAGGTCCATATCCGACATTGACATGCATTGGTCACATTATGCATGTTTATGTGGGAAACTTTAATATTGTGGATGATCTTGCTTCTCTCTACGTTGGTATTCGATATACACTTCCTCTTTGTCAAATCACATAAATTGTAAATTGAAAATCAAAGTGACTTAAAACTCTAGACATTCAAACTATATATAATACGAGGTATTGTGTCTTTGCTCCAATAAATATTTGTTTGTGTGGTTCCTTTCTATGTACATCTTCATCGTGGTTCATGATTAACTTACATAGCCTCATAACATTTGTGGCACTAGTGATGGTTATGAAAATATTCCCTTCATTACTATTATTGATTTTCTACTTACTTGAAAGAAAACTATCAAAATGGAGGAGGCTTATCCTTTACAGCTTGCATAACACTCAAGCTATGATTTTGACCTCGCAACAACATTGGACTGGATTCAAACTTTCAATATTGAAACGATAACAAATCTTTCAAAATCAATTATGACTAGGGCTGCAATGCACAACGTTCTCCATGCATCACCCCTGTTCTCAGTATCACTAAGCACTGTGCTCATCGCATTTATGACAAGAATCACTTATGCCAATCATATGAAATTATCCACAAAAATTTGAAGTAGAGGTAACATAGATATATGCATCTATATGAGAAACTTATCACTTTGGAAAGATACTAGGGCAATAAAAACCAACGAGTAACCTACGATGAAGCAACAACCACCGAATCAATAGTAAACAATTGATATGAACATAAGTACGAAGGTAATTTTTCATCTCTTTCCAAGAATCCATGGTGAACTACCTTCAATACTGAGTGTTTTTGGTCACACAGAGGGGGGAGTTGTTATTGTGAAGCATATTCACAGTGTATCAAAAGCAACATAGATAGTGTTGTGACACCTAGTAGAGATATGATGGTCTCACTCTAGAGGAGCTTCATGATACATGATTAATAAAAAAACTTACACAATGAATTGGAGGAAACCGCAGCCGAGGTCACAAAATTAATTCATAACTCATGTGGCACTCCATTCCCAACCAACAAGAGTCCATTCGAAGAATGAACACCTTGAATACGTAGGTTCGTGACGTGAATATGCCAACATACTAGAGATGTAGAAAGTTCTTGGAATATTTCATGGTTCACCAAGATGACACACCAAAGCCCTTGATGTGCCAAACCGATCACCAAAATCTGCAAATAAAATGGGTATACTTCCATGAAATTTTCTCTCTGGTTCCCTGGCTTTCATCCTTCTCTCTCACCCGCTCTCATTTTTTTTTTTTTTTTTTTTTTTTTTTATGTATGTTTTACGGACATACAATTATTCAAGGAGTGTAATGCAGTTGTGGTGAACGTAGAAACTGTAGCGGAGAGGTCATTTGCAGAATAAGATTCAATTGCAAAGGGAGCAATGTATTCTACACATTTTCATTGTGTTTCTCTGATTGGGAATGACACTATAATAAAAAACGCTGGACCAGGTATTCAAAAGTAACAAGCAAGACATGCAGAACATCCAGAGGGAAGAGTCATGGAGAGAAGATATGACATTCAATGCACAGTACGAGGAGTGTTATATGAAGTGTTAACTAGGTAGGCATCCAATCCTCCATATAACCAGCCAAAGCTCCACTCATACCATTATTTTCTTGTTGGATTCCCCAGGCTTTAGGCCAAGGAGACTGCACATTTTTGCTATTTCAAGATTGTAGACAATGTACAGACCAGGAAGGGAAGCAATTGACAAAGGGAAAACTCTGCACAAAGCTAGATAAACACCCAAAATCACTGCACCACATAATTAGTGGTTCAAATTTGAGTAGGGTAGGAATAAATATTCTATGGTACCATGTTAAGAGAGAGAATATGATGGATAATCATGAGTTTTATTCTATTAATAATATTCAAATATAAATACAATTCCTTGTCACCCTTGGTCTTCATATACCAAGTGGTCTCTTGGACTCTGGTGACTGTGCACATTCAACACCAACCCTTAGCAGATTAGGTGTCCAACATAAACCCTAAAATAAACATGGTCGATCATCCTTTACCATCGTTGATTTTCATACCAAGACAATCTTGATCATAGTGCAACATTGGACCATGGTTTATTTTTATATTGAGACAACCTTTGGAACAATGTGACACTGGACCATCGTCGACCATGCTTGACCATGATGGTAAACCGAAGGGATTTATATTAAACCCTAGGATTAATATTATAAAACCTATGAATAATATTATACACTAGGAATATGAACCCTTAAATTAATAAACCCAAGGGATTGATATTATAAACCTAAGGGAATAATAAACCCAAGGGATCAATTCTAAACCTAAGGGATCAATTGACCATAGTTGATTTTCATATTTAAATGATATTTGCAACAATGCAATGTTTGAATATGGTTGACCATGGTTGACCATTGATGTCCATGGTTCTCATAATGTAACGTTGGACCAAGAGACAATCTTTGTCACAATGTGACCATGATTATTGACCATGGATAACCATGGTTAACTATGATTGATCATCGTTTATCATTGTTGATTTTGATATTGAAACAATCTTTGTCACAATTCGACATTGGACAATGGTTGACCATGGTTGACCATGCTTAATATTAAAAAACCAAGGGATTAAATGGTAGGACTAATATTTAAAATCCTATAAATAATATTATACCCTAAGAATGTGAACCCTTAGATAAGTAGAGCGAAGATATTGATATTATAAACCCATACACTCAAATATGATAACATATTTTTAGATCTGTTATGAGTTTTTATGTTTAACTTTTTCTTCTTTATCACTCTACGGATTGTCTCGGCTCTCACATACGCTGACAACAAGTAATAAATTTTCACACTAAGCCACTCACACTCTCATACTCAATTATAATCCTCCATCACACCTTTAGTAGTCTCCTTCCTTTCTCTGGTGGAGTGCCTTCTCACATTGCACAGTCACATCACTCACAATACCACCAATTTTTCTTCAGTTAATTACACAAAGCTTGAAGAGGAACCTCATTCATTCTCATATGGCTCGAGGATGAAATTCATTACTCCTTACACAACTATATCACTTACTTATCATGATGAATGCAATAAAATAAAATTATACCTTTGATTTCTCAATGTCTAATTTGGCACTCTGTCTCATCCTCTAATATGCAATAGGATAACCAATGATTTCAATAAATTATCTCACCTTTAATACTAAGTACCATGTGGAATCATATTTATGTTCTTCAAAATATATGCAATCATTACACAATAATTCTTTTTATTGTCATATAACATATCTTTGGCACACAGAAAACCAAATTTTGATTGTGTTGCACCCTTAAAAGCTTAGCACCTAGAACATGATATTGTGACCTCAGAACCATGAGCTTAATTATTGGAGGATACCAGAGCTCCTGAATCAATAACACTCTTCCCATATGACCTTTAGCCATCACCAACGAATTAAGCATGGAGGGGGTTGATCTTCACACCATTTCACCTTTCTACTCAACCTTCATAGCCTAGGATTTATATGCCTAAGGGCTAGAACCATTAGACTCATTGACATTGAAAAGTGTTTACAAACTAACCCCTTGACATGAATCCCAAAGGTATGCCATCATATCAGCTAACATCATTCTGACATGATGATGATGTCATTATCCTACACGACATCCTTTTAGTGGTGCGACACATCACTCAAATTCGAGCTAGTTGGCCATCCAAAAAGTCCAAAAAAACCTTCAACATGTCACTCCACCAATGCTTCATGTCATCTCTCAGTTGCCACAAGTTTTCTATATGTCTCCTCATCATTGGCCCACATTGACGCTACTTTTCTACTACTTGTCTCTTTCTTTCTAGACCACGTGACATATTTGTTGCGTCAACACAAGATGTCAACCACTTGTCATAGCAAAGAAGGAGGGGACATAGTTTTATGTATTTTAGCCATTCCCTTTGTCAATTGAAAAGTGTCAAGGGTGCAGTATTTACTTTATTTATCATTTCCATGAATAATTTAGTATTTCACCTTCTATCTTCACATCATGCTCATCACACCAACATTTCATATCATCATCCAACTGAACCTAGTGTGGCTTATTTTCCAGTCCGCTGACAACATATTTTCCCGTCAAATGCCTTCCATATGGAACTTTTGGTTTATTATGCCATCACACCAACATCCTATCACACTAAAACTTTATAACCTATTCAACATGGCATGGTATAATGATGTTTTTCATTACATCATCTCCATGCCACGTGTCACCTTACCAGTTGTGGTACATGTCACCCAGTAGAGGGTCACTTAAACACCCAAAAGTGATATATTTGCATGCCATGTGTGACCTACAATGTCATTCCATGTGTAATTTGTCATGTCATGGAAATTTCACAACCACTTCTATGCCAACTCATATACCATCTCATCCTCATCATCCAAATTCACTAATCACATATTGCCACCTCTCATTTTCCATGTCACCATATCCTATGGAGGAGGGATTGAGGTTCAGTGTTTTGTGCCATTTTCCTTTGTTAACCAAAAGGGGTTATAGATAATAATTTACAACATTTGACATGAAATACCATTTCTCTGTTTAGTGCCTCTGTTAAACGTTCCAAGGAATTCATATGTGCTTGAATTAATGTAGTGCAACATGACAGATGTTATTTAACGGGATATTCCATGTCTCGTTCCTTCTATTTGATAACCTACACTCCCACACACCTTATATATGTTGAGATTGACTTGAATAAACTTGGTTAATCAATAACTCATATTAATTGCGGGGGTTTAAAATTTATTTTTTTCATGAGTAAGATACATACATATATCTCAAAGTGCATTGTGTACCAGATCTTCATTCACTTGATCTGATGGTCTATAGAAATTGTGGGGCCCCCTATGTTTGATAGCTAATAAAGGTGGGTTTCCACAATTTGGAATTTTTCGAAACCAAGAGGCTTGGAACCCTAGAAAAATTCAAACCACCATAACTCATTATCCTTTCAGAGTTTTCCAAAGTGCCATATACTGTTGGAAAGTTGTTTATCAATTTAATTATCTTAAGTTGTTACATAAATTATTGACCGGAGTTGGTAAACTTGTGAAGTCTAAGTGCAATATATATGCTAGAAGACTTCAGATTATTAATGTGTATGATTGAGTTATTGAAAATTATTTCTAAGGATGTTTTGTGTTCCTATTTTACTCTTTAATGAAAATGAAATTAACATATTCAATCTCAATTACATTCCTTCTCACTCCTTTCTAATGAGATCAAAAATTCTCTTTACACTTGTAAAATGAAACTAAAGAAAATTTACACTGTCTTATTGAATTAATACAAACTAAACTAATCTATTGCAACATAAATTTAATCTCTAAAAGAAGAGGTATTCATCTAATGTTCTAACAATCCTTTGCATAAAAAGTAAAATGAAATTGACCTCTAGTTAAAATTAAAGCCATACATCTTCTCATTACCAATCACTCATGCTTTGAAATAAAATTCTTTTGAAATGAAATGCTCTTAACAAAACTACAAAGGAATCATTCATGCTTTAAAATGAAATACTTTGAAACAACACTGTAAGGAAATCACTCATGTTTTGAAATGAAGCACTCTGAAATGAAATTGTAAAGAAATCTATGAATTTATTTTGAAATGAAAGCTATAAATAAATCTATGAAAGGTGTCTATGCTACAATTATCATCATTGGTGAAATATTTCTATTGCTATTTAATTAAAATCAATGTTGCAAAATGAATATATATCATATAAATAACTAAAATAAATGATAAAAAAGAAATGTACAAATACAGAACGTTCACTGTTTGTAGGGACCCTCCACAAACAAGTGGTCACGGAACTCTAATTAGACAGTCATCTCTCCATCAAGCTTCATTCTTCATTAATGCAAAAATGGAGTTTTTAAAACATCACTGTCGCATACATCAAATTCAACCTATTTTCATGTTTTGTTGCATGGTATTTATAAAATCCCGTGTCAAATAATTGTTTGAGGCTTTTACGCCTACCATTACCTAACAAACTTCTAAAATTAGCTTCTAATGGGTATAAAAATAACATTTTCTCACAATTTTCTATTTGGCAAAGAAAATTGTGAAGCATAAGATTCTTGAACTCTGACTCACCTATTTAGCAACATGTTGACTTTGACCCTTTGAACATGCAATCGAACAATCCTTTGATGTTCTGGTTTAGATGGATAGGAGGGAATCATTGAAGGGATCAATCTCCACCTGTACATATATTTTTATTCTTAGCTGGAACCTCGTATCCTTGTAAACCTTCAATTTGGATATTGAAACATACATTAGCTGCAAAGTTGCATGAATTTGGTAGCTAATACAAACATTAATTCAATAAGAAGGAAAATTATTAAATATGAAAGATAAGACAATTAAATACCTTACCATGTCAAAAACCTTGTAGTTTGATGCCTTTTGAGTTGATGATGATGGTCAAAGAGAGGAAAAATTGGTGAGGGAGAGTGTGAAAATGAAGCATTCATGAGGCTCTACAAAAGGTCTCTAGGAGGACCATCCAACTATATGCTTCACAAGATGAGCACTTGAGTTGTATCTACTACATACAAAATGACCTCAAATATAGGCCGTCAAATCAATAGTATGGAAACACTATAAGAATCCATAAAAACCAAACACATCAACAATGATTACTCGAAATCAATGACAACCATTTATCTAACATCATTTATAGTCATGAAAATATCCAACAAGCTACCCCTAAAATTGACACCACTTCAAATTTATGAATACTCCTTTGACACCAATGAAAACAATATACTCAATAATATCCTCCTTTGGCGTTGATGGAAACACCACTAGACATTCAATGCTCCCAAATATTATAGGTCATTGATGGCAATACTGCTTAGAAACACTCCTTTTAGCATGCAACTTTCATGTTTTCTCATTCTATAATGTTCACTCATCTGCTCATTCTCCATTGTTTCCTCATTATCATTCCCCCCCTTATTATTCTCTAATGTTTTCTCATTCTTTTGCTTTAACATTAATGTAAAAAGGATTAGATACTCGTTGACTCACATTTTCCTTTAAGGAATCTTCCCTATTACAGGCTGCTTATTTCTCCATTGTTTTTGTAAAATCACGCTTCTACTTTTCTTGTAAGAAGCCAATCGTTGAACACCTTCCATCTCCCAATGCATATCTATATTAATAACTAAATTAGAAATGTAATTTTTGTTGCTCATGTGACTTTTCACTCTCCCCCTTTGTTTGGGCTCTTCTATCCATGAAAGTTTCACTCTTCATGGCTACTTCTCTGGTGCATGGATTCGCAAAATAATGGTCGTGCTTCCCTTAAAAGAGTTGTCTAACCAACAAGAGGTTGCTATTGTTGAACCAAATAATACCAAATAACATAGGGGTACCAATTGATAACCAAGGAATATGCAAAGCTATACATTTTCTCCCCCTAAACTATCACATTGCTAAGACAAACATCAACTAATTATTTACCTATACTCTTGATTGCTAGGATTAATCATTTCTTCTACTTAAATGAAATAAGAGTAAATAATATAATATGTGAGGCCTTTCATTTAATTCTTTTCTTGAGTAATTAACTCTTGTGAACTCCCCCTGATATTAAGCACTATTTTTCATTCTAATCTCCTGACATATAGATTTTGTTAAAGCTTATCTAACATCTATCCTCTTTCCTCTTTCTTGAGAGAAATTCTTGCACACCTATCTTTACTTTTAGGTCTTTTAACATTCCACTTTTCTACTGCAGCTTGTCTTCTTCATGTAGCTTGACATGAGGTTTTATGGAAAAAATAGCTCATTCACATACCTCCATTAGTGATCTTCACTTGACCCCCCCTAGACTATGCTAGCTTCATTCTCTCCTTGTTCTATGGTACTTAAAATCCTAGATTCATCACTCTGTATAATTAAATATCTAGTCCCACTAAGTAGATTTTCTTCCTTTTTCTTCCATATTTCTCTTTTAGTCTTCTTGATCTACGGAGGATGTTTAATTGAGATGATTTTATTTACACTTGCTTGGAGTTTATGATTGTTATCTTTGACACCTTCAGGAAGATTCATTATCTTATCATTACTCTTATCAGGTGTTGAGTGGTCCATTGCACAACTTCTAGCATAGAATGCAACTCCATATTATTATTTCTTTCTATGCTTCTTTTCCTTCAATGGTTTAGTTTCTTCTATCACTTTCTCTTTATAAGGGGGATATCTTATCTTCCCATATCTACATTTCGTTTCTTTGTGCCGAAAAGTCCACATTTGTAGCATTCAACATGATTTAAGAGAGGAGAAAATGAATTGTAATTTGTAATGGTATTCCTACCATACCCTCTAGTGTTGCCTACATAATCATTTCATGATACCTTATATTCTTTCTTTTAGTTACTACTCAACATCATGCTCAACATGCCCTGATTTCTTGCATAATATCTACACTCTGTTTCTTTGTCTCCAAAACTATTGTAAGAAAACTAGTATCCATTAAACCAACTTTGATATATGGGAGTATTTGTACTTTCATAATATTTTCCTTGAGGAGCCAAGGATCATCGCTAGCTTTTCACACGATCTCCATTACTATTCAAATTGCGGACATGAATAGTTCTTTGTTGTTATTGATATATATTGTTTTATTTTCCTTTTTGTTGCTAATTTCTAGTTCTATTTCTTTGTTGTTGTTGATATATATTCATGTGCCTTATCTTTATTTCTTGTTGTTGCATTCCTTACTACTATTGATGTCCACTTTTAACTCCTTTAACAACATTATCATTAATTATTTCATTTCTCTTATCCTTCCTGGTGCATGACTTTCCTTCTTAACATGCTCTTGTCTTAATGAGAGGAGATGTTTGACTATTGTGAATATCATCCAAGATCTTGGTACCCTTTTCAATATTTTTATATCAAGATAGATGGTTGTTAAGCTTCTCTATATCATGCCTCAATGAGACTATCTCCAATTCTAGTCTCTCACAATAAGTTTCTCATTCATTTATCTGATTTGTCAATACTTCATTCATTATGTTGACTTCTTCTTCTTGGATCTTTAGATCAACAATTTTTCTATTTACATCTTCAAGATCTTGATCCCTTTTCAAAACTAAATTTTCTTCCATGGGAATGAGGAGTATTCCTTCTTCATCACTAGTGAAGATGTTATCATTTTCTTCTTGAGTATTATCTTGATATTATATTACTATGAGTGTTGGTCTTTCTTCATTACAAGTAGATATATATATTTCTTTAGAAAATTCATAATAGCATCTTAAATATAGATTAACCATTCTTCTAAAATTATAGTATAATAGTAACTTACCTGGAGATTGCATCTCCTTAGTATCTTTCTTTTGGGGTGCCTTCTTCTTCTTCCTCATTTTCTTCTTTTTATCTCCATTTTCATTTTTTGGATCATGATTTGTAGCTTGAGGTCTTATGACAGGTGAATGTTATTTAATATATGGTTCATTACTTGAGAAGAAATGGTTTTTGATCTTTACTTGTGCCTTTTTACTTTTTCCTTCATATATACATTATATATTATCTAACATTTCTTTTTCAGTCTCACAATGTCTCACTTTATTTATGTCTTGATCTGATTTACCTTTCAAGATAATATTCTCTGCTTCAATATCATATTCATTCTTAACTCCATACTCTATAGATAACCATACATTTAAATCAATATCTATTAGATAGGTTGATATTTTTATCTTCTAGAGTAAATAACTAGATCCATTCAAAAATGGTACACCATTTGTTGAAACCCACACTTGGTTAGACATGATTCATTTCAGTCTACCTTCTGGGTTAATGTGTTCATCAAGAAACCCACTTTCCTACCAATTCTTGGAAACTAGGATAACACTGAATGGGGGGGTTGTGAATCAATATTATGGCCAATTTTAACAATTATTATTGCTTTACAATATTTTATTTTAGTAAACAATAAATATTGTAATAAATACATCAGTCACACAAAAGAATCATAAACATCATACACAAATGTAACAAATATCAACACTAAATGTATGTTGAAACCCATAAAGGGAGAAAACCAAAAATCTTCTTCTCTTCTTTATTTTCAATAATTGATTACAATATTTTACTGACACCAACTATTAGGATACTTCGATAACCTTTACGTTTTGCAAGCACCCACTTGCAGGAGCATAAAACCTTATTTTCTTCATTGGCACTAATCAGTAGGAAACACCAACTCCCTATTTTTTTGTTGGCACCAACCATCTCAAAGCACCAACTCCATGATTTGCAAGCATCTCTTTGTAGAAGGCACCGACCCCCAATTTATTTCTTAGGAACCCACCTGAAGGCAGCACCAGCTCCCTAATGTGAAGGAAGTCACCTACAAATCCTTTCAAACCTATTTTCATACATTTTAAGACTTATATCCATAGATTCTTTGTTACTTTCAACTTGTTTCTTTCTCTGCTATAGTTCTCACTCAACCATGTATCTCACTGTATGGTTCAATATCCTTTAAATATGCCTTTTCTCTATAACTTTCCTCACACTTACATATGATAATATCTTTTTAGATGTGTTCTGATCTTTTATGTTTATCTTAGCCTTCTTCATTACTTTACAAGCTCTCTCAGACCTCGTAGACACTAACAACAACCAGTCAATTTTCACACTAAGCTAGCCCCACTCATATCCTCCGCACTTTTGGCCTCCATGAATCCTACAAACACAAACTTAATTTCTCCAGTGGATTCCCCTCTCACACTGTACAATTTCATACACTACAATTTAGTCTAATTGAATTCCACACATCACTCACAACACTGGAGCATTTTCTTCAGTCAATTACACAAGGTATAAAGAGGAACCTGATTCATTTTCACACACCTTGAACATGAACTTCATCACTCCTTACATAGCTCGAGTAGGTACTTTTGAAAATTCAATCAACTATGTGTTTTCCTTCGATCTCTCATTGCTTAATTTGGAACATTGTCTTGTCTTATGATCTTCAATAGGAAAACCAATGATTTCAATCAATCATCTCATCTTTCATACTAAATACCATGGGAAATGGGATACATTTTATTCATGTTCCACATAGCCATTACAGTAATTCTTTTTACTGTCACATAAATGATCTTTGGTGCACAAAACACCAAATTTTGATTGCTTCACACCCTTAAAACATTAGCACCTTGTTATATGCCACTTTTTTACATACGATTAATATGTATAAAAACCATATCAGTCAATATCCATGAACATGTTGTCATCATCCCTTTGCAAATCCCTAAGCATGACTTCTCCAAAAAGTATGAGTTTTTTGTGACAAATTGCTCAAAATCAATGTTTTTAGTCCGAACACATCTTGCCTTCTTAGCCACTCGTGTTCAACAATTGATACATCCTTGTTCACTTATGATGGTCAACACTTGTTTATCCCTTCTACAGGTGCACTGATGATATAAATTTTGGAAACTTTACACTATGATACACCAAACATAGCATTCGGGGAGATTGTCTGCTTGTACATAAATCCTTTGTTCTCCAAGGTTGTATATTGCACTTCACAATTTCTTTGTAACCCTTTATGCCTAGTTACCCATTTTGATTTATTTTTGTTGATAATTTCTAAAAAATATTAAACCATTGTGGAATAAGAACCCCCTCAACATTGTAGTTGACATAGGATACAAATATTGCCACCTTTACCTCCTAATGAAACTCGTGGACATTGTCCAAAGAAGAAAAATATGTAAACTACCAAATCTAGTACTTTAGAAGCTACCCCTTCTAGATCTATGTCCAAAATTATCTAACCAGAATAGTCCTTTCTTGCGAGTATTGAACTCGAGATCACTTACCAATTAGCTGATGAGTCTGACACAGCTAAAATAGAAGCACCTGAAACCTTATTACCTGAGTTTATTAAAACTGAGTATCCTGAATCAGAAACATTATAACCTAAGGTTATTGAACTTAAGTATCCTGAATCATAAACATTATAGCCTGAGGTTATACAACCTATGGCACCTCAGTTAATTACACCTGTTATTTCATACCCTTCCTCTTCTCTTCCTCTATCTTTGACGCAACCACAACACATATATATTGGACCTGATGGTGAGAAACTTCCACTTGGTATTGTGAGTATTGAGGAGATTCCTCAAGAAGAGCCTCAATCTTCCACCCTTTTTCATTGAAGAGGGATTCATCTCTATCAAATCCCTCCTCCTCATACTCACATATGAACTCCTTTACCTGATTCTTCTATTTTCAACTTACCTTTAAATTTCTTTGGCTAAAATTTAAGAAGTTGAAACATGACCAAGTATGATATGGTTTCTCAGCCTATATCGACCACCATGACTAACACAACCAATCTTACAACTACATAGATGTTTGTAACAGCGCCAAAAACACATTTCTATGCTAACCCCTCCATCCCACCTAGTTACCAATCATTATCTAGTACCTTTTCTAGTGAAACATCTAGTCCATGGACTTCTCCTATGTCATCCTCTTATGCAATACCATCTCATACTTCCTTGATGAGTGCCATGCAATCTTCTCCTCTTCCTCCATATTAGCCTTCTGTAGAGAAACCATTTGGTCCACATGTTAGTGGATATGGACATTTACAACAGCCCACTCCACCTTACACTAGGTAACCTCCTCTGAAAGGGAAGTTGCCTCCTTATTTTCCTTAACTTTGAGCAGTTTGTACCTATTGTTGGGATGTATCCATCTACTAATAAAGCATCTCAAGTTGGTGATCTACCCTCTTCGAGTCCCCCATGTCCTAGAATGTCTGCCAACTCTTGGAATCCTACATTCCTCATACAACCTATCTCTATCATGAATCAAATGCAACCTTCTCAACCTATTCCACCTACATCTCAAATTCCTAATTTCCATCCTATTATTCAATTTGTTCAATATTTATCTCAAGTAATTTAACCTTTACAGGCTCCACCTCTAACTCAGTTTGTTCCACTAGTACCTTGGGCCTCTCAAGTCCCACTTACCTGAGTTCTTCAAGGTTCCTTATAACCTCGACTGCTTGGTCAAACTTTTTTCTCAAATGCAAGTAAATCAACTTGTACATTGCATGGCATAGGCAACATCTAGCCAGCCTTACATAGGGATTATGCAAAATCCCGTGGGACTACCATATCAAGCTATTCCTCAAATTCATTACCAAGGTCAGAAAATTCAAGCCCAGTTGTTTCAACCCTTTCAAGGACATCTTTGAGCTAGGAAACAACACTATGGTTATCTAGGCTACCAAAATCCTCCTTATCCAGGATCTCAAATCCATCTTTGTCAAGCTATTCCATCTTACCCAAGATATCCTCCACTAGACTTTAATAGGAAGTTTCCATTTGTGGCAACACTTGAATTTCCATATCTAACCCGACTTACAAATAATCCCATTTGTCACTCTCCTTTGTGGCTGCTCATTCCTACAAAATTGTGGAGTGATATCCCAAAGTTCAATGGAAATCCTGGAGAAGATTAGTCTACAAATGCTATGACATATCATATATGGTGTTCTTCAGACTCCCTTAATGATTATTCAATTTACCTATGAATTTTCCAGCAAACACTCGCTAGTAGGACACCAAAGTTGTATATTGAGTTACCAAGATCTTCGTTCAACAATTTTAGTGCCTCAACAATCACATTCCTAACCCATTTTCAGCTGCACATTCGTTATGAGACTGGAAATGAACTTCTTACCAATTTCAAACAATCTGATTCCACTCACATTTTCTATCACATTCATGAGTGGTGATGTTGTCTTCGTTTGGTTAAGACCTTAGCTCATGATCATTGTTTTCCAAATGGTTTACTTTCTTTGTCACCACCTATAACAAAATACGTTTTAAGGGAAGAGTTGTAACTGAGGAGCAAGTCATTAATCATTCCCAATACCTTTATCTAGTTTACACACAATACAAAATCCTCTACGATTAAATACCCAATGCTCCAAGATCTCAAAATATTGTTCCATAACCTCCCGGTAGAGAATCACATGTCACTCATGGTGTGATTGGTTTTGCTAGCCAAAAGTTAGTGAGTAAACTATCTGGTTCATCTCTTGCCGTGTTTACCCAAAACTCGTCCTCCACTACTCCCGTGACTACTACTTTTGAGATTAATCTCGTCTAATCCATGAAGGGAAAATCTCAACAACCAAGAAGTAAAAACAAAAGGAAAAGGGAAAAATAAGAAAGATAACCCTCGATAGGACAAACAAAATAACTAGTCTCCTAAATAAAAATGAAAACATTGCTATCCTTGCTTAATCTGTAGTGAGGAACACCTTACTGGGACAATCTACATCTGATGAAAGTAAATCCATTCCTTAAATCATCCACCCTTCCTGTTGTTTTAAAAATTTCATTTCCTAATTAGGAGACAAAGATGGTTGCATTAGATCCTACTTCATTTTCCTATATTATGAAGCTTTCCTCCACCAAATAGAAGAATGAAGTTATGGTTTCTACAAGAAATAAGGACTACAGTAATTAAAATCCCTTGACCAGTAAGGCTACTGATCAACCTATTGGCTCTCCCTCATTTTCTTCAGATCCTTCTCCAAATGTGGTTCCTACCTAATTAACTGTTAAATCTCCTAATGGCGTTATTCACAAATATGTATTCAATCCTCTTGCAAGAGATGCACATAAATATAACATAGTTTAGGATCTAGTGCAAGCTCCTTCATCTATGTCAACTCTTGAGATTTTTCAAAATTGTCCCACTCAGAAGAAGGCTTTTCTTTCTGCAATTGGGGGCATAAATCCTTTAGATGATATCCTTGTAGTCTTTAATCATGAGAACCATACACCCAAACTTCCAACGCAAATGGATTTTATGATTCAATCTATTGTATGAAGTAAGACCATCCATTGAACAATTGAGATGAAGGAGCTTTGACCCATATCATGTCACTTTCTTATTGGAAGCCTCTTGGCTCTTCATAAATTAACCAATCACTAACTACTATCAAAGGCTTTAATGGGAGAGGCTTCAAGCCTTATGAAAATTTGAGTTCGTTAAAAGTAGAATTAGATAGGACGACGATGTCAGTGGAAGTTGAAGTTATAGATGAACCATTGGATTATAACCTTTTCCTAGGTTGTACATGGGTTTATGTTATGGTTCTTTTCATCTTGACCTATTTTAGAATGATTTCTTTCCCTCACTAGGGGAGCATCGTGGCCACTGACCAACTCGCCTTTTTTTCCAATAATTCTTAAACTATGGGAAGCATCCCTCTTATGGCTGAATTTCCAACACCTTATCTGCATGTCAAGGTTTGATTGCTTAAGGATTATTCCCTTATGGGAACCTTCTTCAGTCCTCCTCCTCCTCCTTATCACCTTCTTTCCCTTAACAAGCTGAACCTAGTTTCCTTTATCAACATGATATCTTCTTGTACTACTCCATTTGATCCTTGGATAGTACCAGATGCTTCAAATATTGATACATTTGGTGACCACATGTCATTAAATTATGTTGATCTCGAGTATGAGGCTATCTATTTAGCCTATTTGGAAAAAAATTATTCCTCCTCTTTGATAAATTGGGTTGACCACTCCTGAAGTTATGGCTCATATTTCCATCCTTTTTCTGGTACATTTTATATTGATGAGAACACCATGGAAATCACGATGCCAGATGATGCACCATGGGATGATCATCATCATCATTCCTCCCTACCTGATACCTCTAAGGATAATATTAGTGATTTATATTCAACCAAAGTCGTTGATATATCTATGAATTCCATATCTAACCATGACATTGATTCTGAGAATGATTTGGTGAACATTGAAAAGGTTATGGCTCTTAATATTTCACTGAAGCCAAGAATTGTAGAGAATGTACATATTGGTGCATCATGCTCTTCTAATGAGATCAATATCTATAAATTCCCTTTCCAAGAATTTCGAGACATTTTCCCCAGGTCATATGAAGAGATGCTAGGTATAGATCCAAATGTTGTTTTAAATGAAATCAAATCATATCCATATGTTAAGCGAGTTGGGTAGCACTTACGTCTAGTCCATCCTAAGAAAGATGTTATTATTAAGGCAGAGGTTGAAAAAGTTTTCTATGCTAGTTTCAATTATCCAGTACGACTACCTACTTAGGTTTCAAATATCATTCATGTTGTTAGCCTCCTGCTGTAGCAGGTTACTCATATTTCATGATTGACATTTTACAGACCAAATATGTCATACTTTGCATGTTGCAATGCTCCATATTTGTTAAACAATCACCAAGCAAAGAAGGCTACTCAGAGTTCATCAAACTTCTTTCCAAATTTTGAGAAGTTATTTAGTTTTGAACAATTTTTAGCTAAAGGGAGGTCCAAACTTCTTAATCTTGGTCTCCCTAGGTTTCAATTTCCTGTTTTAGAATATAGAGGATGAAAATCTATCCAAACATCTTAATCTTGGCAGATTCTTAGATAGGTAGAGAACCAAAGGAGCCCAACTGCTTAATCTGGGCCCTTGGAAGAAAAAAGGGTAGTGTAGATAGGAAAGTGTTAAAAAAGAAGGAATTGAAATGATGGGTCTGCAAGTCTAAGTGCACCCAAACCAAAAGAAGAAAAATGTTAGGTAAGTAGGCTGGGTAGGTAGTTTTGAGGTTGAAGAATCTTGATTGCTGATCAGTTCCATGTTTTCAGGGTGTCATCTCTACTCAGGACACAATCACCAGGCAGTTCTATGTGAAAAAACTCAAAACAGGCATAACTAACTCCCTTTCTCCATCTCCCCCAAATCATTAACTAATTTCCCCAAAAGAGGTCAAGATCTGCTTGATACCTCTTAGTTTCATCATTTTCATGTCATTATCTTGGGTGAAGATCTACTTCACTCAAAGAAAATCCATACTCTCTCTATAAGGTTCTATCTCCCCTTTTCAAGCCTAAGCTTTTTGAAACTTAGCGCTTTCTTGTCATATCCATATTAAATATTGACATCATTATTTAACTCCTTATATTTTCCCTGTCCCCACACTAAAACTATGTAGATAATCCCCTTATGTAAATATCCCCTCCCCCTGGTTGAAATATAACCATAACTACTTCACTGGGAATTACTAAGTCACCTGGACTTTAGTAAGAACCCTCCCTCTGCAAAAATTTCCACTCCCAAGTGTATGGACCCCTTCCTAACACTAAGAAAACCCTTCCAATGCTAATAAACCCCCTCCCCACACTCTCCTTTGGAAATTATTAATGTTTATTTAATAAAGTTTTCAATGCGCCAACACCAGTTTAACCCGTTTTCTAAAGTTAAAACCCACAATGCCGCAGAAAATTAAGTTTTAACTTGCGCGCACCTTTTCTAAACCCAGCGCATCTCCCTTTCCCGTCCACCGTCAGATCGCCGCCCCTAGATCTGACGGTCCTTGATCACATCGCGCGCCCAATTACGGTGGTATGTTACCGCCCGATGTCCGACGGTTTTCCCGTCGTACACCGGGACAGGTGGTGGCCTCCCATTGCAACGGGCCGCCCTTGACATAAACCACCTCCGTACCGAAGGCGGTCCGACGCACAGGGAAAACCGCCCTCCCCTCAGATAACAAGAGCGCCACCTCATCCTGCCAGGTCGCCTCCACGTCACCTCGCCCTGCTTGTGCCCGGTCCACATCAGACTACCACGTCACCCCGCCGTACTGCCACATCACCTTGATGATGTCAGCATGCTGACGTCACATCCGTACCAAAGGACCCACTTTTGACGTCAGCATGCTAACGTCGTCCGCCGTATTGCTGACGTCAGCAGCCAGAAAACCGAAAATTCGTGCAAGAGGAAAAATCATGCTTCGGAGCTCCGGAATGAGAAACGGAGGCAATTTTCGATGCGCGATTAGCGCGAAGCACGAATCGCGCATCTCTACGGGAAATAGGCCATTTTGGGGAATATTTAGGGAATCTTTTGATTCCTTGGCCTGTTTTGCACCGAAAAGGCCCGGAATTGCCCGATTTTGCCAAATTAAACCAATTTGAAGACAGGAAGTGTTAGGCCCCTATACTACTAGTGTAACCCCTTATTGCTATTAGTACAACCCACTTATTATATTGATGTACCCATGTAGTGCCCATATTGTTACTATTGTGCCCCATAGAAGCCCACTATTGTTATTATTGTGCCCTTACATTATTATTGTTATGTCGGCTCTGATTATGTTATGAGCCCTTAGGCTCCTATATATAGAAAGGAGGTCTTTTCATTTGTATCATCGAAGAATTGTTCATTTATGTAATGTAAAGGAGGTTGCCCCCTCGAAGAGGCTGAATTCTAAG
>APFE030627319.1:21620-80889 GCA_000404065.3 Pinus taeda
GATACCACTGTGATACTCTGTGATAACCAGAGTGGGATTCGTATGACTGAGAATCCTGTGTTCCACGACCGATCCAAGCATATTGATATCAGGTACCACTTTATCCGGGATATGGTACAGCGAGGTGCCGTAAGGCTCGATCATATAGGAACTGATGAGCAGGTCGTGGATATTCTCACTAAGTCCCTGGGGAAGGTCAAGTTCCTAACCTTCCGTGAGAATCTTGGTGTCGTGGAAAGACCCTATAATGTGGGTCCTGTTGGACGATGAGCTCTGGGGGGCTTTGGGGATATTATTGAGCTGGTTCGCCACTCATTTATCTGTGCCCCGTATGCATCCTACCCATTGAGTTCAGGGCTCATGGGAAGTACCTCTCATTTGGCCAATGAGGTGTGGAAAAGCTAGAGACTATTAGCAAAGACTGATGGACGCATCAGAGATTGCCGTACTCTCTATCTAGGATGGCATGGTCCAACCACTTGATCTGGGATCAAGATTTGTGAGGTCTGGGACCTCTGGACTGATTATGTCAGTCGGGGGATGATGTCTGTGTGACTGACCCACTTTTGTTCTGAAATAAAGAAGCCAGCAAAGCAAGTTTCGGCGGGATGACTCACGATGTTGATTGCACTAATAGATGGAGTTCTCCCTAGTTGAGAGGGAGTGTTAAATTTGGACAACTAGGTCCAAACTCCATGTTCTGATGCTCAGATTAAGAGGCTAATATTTTTGTTGGATTCCTCTTTCTGAGAGGTGTAAAATCCATATAAAAATAGTCTTAATCCGATGAGCAGAACTTATATTTTGAATTTATTATTCTTAATAAATTATATGTGCAAGGTCAGCCAGTTTTGTAATGTAGGCTCACATGCCCAACAGATGTGTCACACACCCTCATTGATGGATATAAATACAGGAAAAGTTGGAGAGAATTTCATCACAACACAACTCACATCTTCCTCTCTCATCCTAAAGAGTACGAGCTACCTGGAGAACGAATTTCAGCCACACGTGGGAAGGACGAAGAGGACAGACCGTACGGCTGAGCTGTAGTACGGTTTCTGCTGCTAGGGTTTTGCAGAAAGTTTGACCAGCGTTGACTTTGGTCAACCCTTGGTCCGATCAAGCTGAAAATTGGTGGGAAGTTCGATTTTTGAAGGCCCTACTACCTGGCACAAAAATCGAGGTCAAAGAGTTGACCGTTTTGCTGCTGCGTTGACTTTTAGCTTGCTGCTCCTGCGTTGACTTTTTCAGGACAGCGTTGACTTTTGCAAGATTGACTTGGGTTGACTCATCTACTGGTTGGAGGGTTGTTGTGACACATCTGGGCTGGCTGACCAAAGGAGACTTTGCTGGTTGAAGCATCATGTTGACCGCCGAAACGAACACACACATTTTTCTTGTTTCTGATTTGTCTTCTGTAAGATCTGCTTATATGTTCTATCTGCATTTTGCTTAACTACTTGTATGATTGCTGTGTGAAAAGTGAAATTCTCTTAGCATAGAACATCTACAAAACTTTACACTAGGCCCCACCGCTGAAAAGGTGCATTAACTGATATAGGTTGTATTGGCAAAGGAAGAAGCTTTATTTTACCTTGGAAAACTTGACACTTGTGACAACTCATCACTGCCTTGTAGATATCTGCAACAAGTGTAGGCCAATAGTAACCCTCTCTCATTACTTTGTTGGTCATGGTCTTCCAATACAAATGGCCCCCCACAATATCCTTTGTGGAAGTCATTTATTACTCGTTTGGACTCATCTTCGGTCAAACAGTTCAGTAACACACCTCTAAGATCTTTCGAATAAAGTGCATTGTCCATGATACAATATTTGGAAGCCTTCAACTTCAATGACTTGCTCTTATCCTTAGACATGCCTCGAGGGGGATTTAGATGTTGAAGCACATAAATAATATCATAATATCGCGGAGATGATAGAAATATTTTAGATACCTGAATGAGATCCACTTCTTCTTGATTTTCGAATAATGTTTCTACAAGGTTTATGTCTAGAGCATGAAGGTTTGACTTGGCCATGAGTTTGGCTAAGCCTTGACTCTTGATCATCTTTGTAGGCTTAATCTCAAGATCATATTCTAATAATGTTGTTATCCATCTACCTCTTCTACCTTCGATTCATTCTGCACAAGAACTTCTTTTACCACTACATTAGGTACATAAGCAAGAGTATGCGAATGTAAAATGTAAACTCTGAAATATTTGATCGCCTTTACCAAAGCCAAGGCCTATTTTTAAATGATGTTGTACTTAAGGGCTACATCCCTGATGTTGCGACTGAAAAATGCTATTGACAGCATAGTTTTATCTCTTTTTTTCATTATTAATGCTGCCGTGGTATGGTTAGAAGAAAATGAAAATATAATAAAATCATCGGTATAATCAGGACTAATCAAAACAGGAACCGTGGTTAAGGCAAGCTTCATCGCATGAAAGGACTTGCGGGCTTCTTTGAACCATTTCACCTCATTATCCTTTTTCAACATATTGGTCATTTCTCTAAGATGTCCAGCCAAATTAGGAATAAATATGCGTAAGAAATCCATCTTACCATCGAATGCTTAGATTGGTTTCTTGCTACGAGGGAAATCAATTTGTTGAATGGCTTCTACTCATGAAGGATCAATCTGGATTCCGTATTTCAAAATGATGTGGCTGAGAAGTTTGCCTTCCTCCATAGCAAACAAACTTTTCTTTGGATTGAGAGAGATCCCGAACTTTCTACACTTCTGAAAAATGACCCTTAAATGATGCAAATGTTCATCATCTCAATGTGAAAATACAATTACATCATTTAAGTATACAACCAAGAAAACATATTTTTCATCTGAAAAGTGGCCCCTGCATTTTTTAGACCAAATGGCATCTTTGCATATTTGAATGTGCCCCAAGGTGTGGTGAATGTTGTCTTTTCCTAATCATCTTCATGCACTAAAACTTGATTGTAACCTGAGTAGCAATCCAAAAGTGACAATCAAGAAGCACCCACAATTCTCTGAAGGATATGGTCCATCTTGGGAAGCAGATAATTATCTTTCAGAGGTAATTTGTTCAAGTTTCTGAAGTCTATGCAAAGTCTAATCTCAGTGGTCTTATTTCCCGGCGGGACTAGATTCAATATCCAGTCAAAAAATTTAATAGGAACAATGATCCCTTCTTTGTAAATTCTATTAACTTCTTTCTCTATGGATGGTAGCAATCTTGGATTGATCCTTATTAGATTTTGTCTTAAGGGCTTTTGATCGGGCTTAATTGGGATGGTATGTTGAATTATATTCTTATGACACTCCTTTAAATCTGCATAATCCCAAGCGAAAACATCAGAAAATTCAGACAATAGATGAATGTATTTCTCTTTTACCTCGGGAGGCAATGTTTTGGACAACTTGATCATTTTTGGTTTGTCTATTGTTCCAATGTGCACGTCTTCAACACCTTTCTCAGTAGGTACCAATGTAGGCTTCCTTGCTACATCATCTTGATCAAACAAGTCTTCCAAAGGTATAAGACCTTTCGGAATATTGTTATCTTTCAGCTATATTATATCAACTTGAGCTGCCTCGATGACTTGATTATCTTCATCATAAACTTCATCCATAGAACAATTTTCAAACTCTCCTTCACTCTAGAGAAAGTTATTAACCTATTTGTAATCCTATAATACTTTCCAATATCGCAAGTTGTTAGGAACAGAGGGTTGATACTTCACATGAATCTCATTTTTTTTTATGAAAAAATGGGAATTTTAAAATTACTTATAGCTATAGCTAATGAATCCGCCATAAGATTCTGAGTCCTTGGTACAACCAAAAGTGTATACTCAGGAAACATCCTAAGAATATCTAAAACCACATTTCTATATTATTTCATTCACAGATGGTGAGCTTGATATTCACCTTTAACTTGATTGATTACAAGTTCTGAGTCACCATACACCAAAATTCTTCGTGCGCCTAACCTCTTCAAGATCTTTAAACCTGTGATTAATGCTTCGTACTTCGCCTCATTGTTAGTGCAATTAAAAGCTAACTTGTATGAGCATAATCTAACATGTTGAGAGAGCTCACCTTGATAATGATGTGGACTTTGAATCCAAATGCCAATACCTGGTCCGTCTTTCCCAAGAGCACCATCAAAGTCCATGGTCCAAAGGCCATGTTCCTCTTCCAAGGGTTGTTCATATTTTTTCTGTGTTGGGTCAATTTTCTGAACTTTCTCTTTGGACTGTTCTAAACATTCCATTACCTTCTTTGATGGTTGTTCTGAACCTTTTTTTGCCTTGTCTGATGGATGTTCATATGAACTTGGTAGCTCTTCTTTTTCTCGATCTTAAAATGTCTTTATACAATTGAAAATCTCGGGTACATCTTTAATTTCCATAAGCTGACTATCTACATCGTTCAATCCACTATCATTATATAAAATAAATGTCTCTAAGTCTGTATGTACAACATTTATAGGATGAATATTAGGCTTCTCCTTGCTAGTTATCATGAACTTCATTTTGGTTTCTCGGTACAACTTTCTCAATTGCCCATAAATTGGGATGGTAGCATAGGAGAAGTCTAATTATAGTGTGCCTCTTAGTTTCACTCCCCAGGATCTTGACAATAACATGCCAAACCATTGCGGTATATCAGCTACCACCACATCCATTAAAACATTCTTTGCAATGATTTGATCCAGGGATACTACCAAATCTTTGATTAGACCAAGACAATCGACCTTACCAGAATCAAAAGAATACAAGTCATGGTACTCACGAGTTATATCTAGGCCCAACCTTTCCATGATGGCTTTTCGCATTAAATTATGAGTCTCCGGAGTCAAGCATAGAGTTGTGAAGAATGAATTGGTGGATTCTTAAACTAAGATAGAATGGAGTAACATCACTATCTCCTAACTGACCATCTATGGATGTACCAAAAATAAATTCAGGTTGGTCATCTTCAATATTAACCATGTCAAACATAGGATCAACTTTGAGCAATTTAACTATATCAGACTTGTAATGGCTATTTTTTACTAGTTCTATAAGAGGGATTGATACTTTCAACTTTGGAATTTCAGTTTCTAGATTGAAAGAACTAGATTTATCTACCACTCTTTAGACATTGTCTCTCTTCTCGGGTAGATCTCTTGGTATTTGATCCTTCTTTTGACTGTCGTGATCCTTGCTTGGAATTCTTGTAGATGGTTGTTTTTCTTTGCTTTGATTGGCTGCTACCAGCTCTTTACCTTTGCTTTGATTACCTTGAGGATTTGATTTCTGTTGGGTATCTTTATGCTATGATTCCATTTTCTGAATATGAGTGATTGCGACATCTCTATTCCTCAAAGAATATTTCTTTTGCTGAGAAATGAGTGCTTTCAAATATCCTCTTTCATAATCATTGGTTTTGGTCTCGAAGGCATTGTCACTTTCTAGTATGTAGTCCTCATCTTTAAGATCCTCCTCCTTCTCGACATACTTCTCATTTTCAATCAAGAAAATGGGATTGTAATCTTCCCTGAAGAAATGATTTTCCTCAACAATCAGGTTTGTTTCATCATCGAATTCACCTTGAGCATAATTTTGCTGCAAGGGTGTCCAAATTCGCTGTTGAGATGTAGATGCTTTAGAAGCTTTCTACTCTCTTCGTTTTATCATGTACTGAGGTTGCTGCTGATTTCTGAAGTTAGGATTTCTGACTTGGGGTTCCTGAGGTCTATCCAAATTTATCATCCGATCGGCCATTCTCTCCATGGTTCTGATCAGAGCATCTAGCTTAAGAATGGTGGAAGAAGAAGGTTCTTCTTTGATGGTTACTCTCTTTTCCGATTTCTCATGTTTCAATTGAGACTTTTTAATTGTCAAGTTTGTTTCCACACTTACTGCATTGTTTTGCATGTCTTCCAGAGTTGTAGGATCTCTTTCTCTCAACTGATAAGCTATCTCCAGATCAAAAGCATCCGGGTAATGTTGAAGTGCCAAATCAGGTGGAGGTTTCATGTTATCTGGAATGGAATTATAGATCTAATTTAACATTATAGTGAATTCCTGAACCGTCTCATTAGGATTCTTTTTCACTGTGTTGTATTCTGCCAAGATCTTCAATGGATTCTTATTTTATCACCACCTACCTAAGAACAACTCGTTTAACCTCTGAGGAATATTAATGGAGTGAGTTGTCAAACCACGGAACCATTTTTTGACATCTCCAGAAAAACTTTGATCCATTAGTCTCATTTTAGCATCATCTTCATTGACTTCCTCTAAGTCAATGAAAGCAGCCATCTCATCAATATGTTGTTGCATTGTTACTCCTAGGCTGCCATCAAAAAGAAGAAGTCTTTGTCCATAGGTTTGAGGTAAAGCTGCCAACTAACTAGGTAATACTAAGGTTGCAAACATCGCCATAACTCCTGGGGAATGGTGAATGGGAACTGCAATGGGTTGTATTTGTTGAGATGAAGATAGAGGAGGCAATGTGGACATTTTTGGAGGTGTAGTAGAGAGTATGGTAGAAGATAAGATTTCAAGTTGATACTAAATATAGGTCTGTTCAGCAGTGATTTGTAATTGATCAGCTAGGATTTGAAGTTTCTCAAAATTAGACCAAACCTTGTGCTCAAGTTTTGAAGACTATGAAGCAGCAGAAGGTTGGTTAAACAAAGACTTTGAGGCAGGAAGATATGAGTCAAACTATATGGGATCAAAAACTTCTTCTGTAAGACAAGACTCAAATTTTGAATGAAATAGGGATATCTCAAATTTAATGTTGAAAGGTATATCCTCAATACTATGTATTTGATTTGGTAAGGAAGTGGTCCTTTCTAATTTTGTAGTTTCAGTCTTCGGACAAGGGACTTTAGTCTTTCTTAACAATCTTTCAGGATTATCAACCGGAGAAGGAGGATTTGGGTCAAGGTTTGACCTAGTATATCTTTTCCTACCCAATATCTTAACAGGGTCACAAACTATATGAGGTAAAACACCTAAGAATTTGAGTTGAACAGAGATATTTTCAAAGGAAAGTCTTCAATAGCGAAATCTAAAATTGGTAATGATTGAGAGCTTACCAATGGAACAAAGTCTGATCCATCTTTCATCACATTATATTTCTCCTCTCACCAATCCTTTCATCTTCTCCATATGTGCCTTTCACACCTGGACATTTCACTTGGTTTCTTGTTTGGGTGGCGACTCCACTTATTCATCCATTATTTATCAAACAAGAAACTCTCCCTGATATCCATATGTTTCTCCCCCACTAACATTTTTATTTTTACCTTTTGGATCTTGGAGTTAGTTTCATGTTCAAGTGGCGACTCCACTTCTTTCATTTCTTACAAGAATTTATAATATAAGCTTGCTTCTTGTGGATCTATTGATTTTCTTTAGCAAGGATCTTTATCTCTAGTATCAATTTGGCCCCTTATTTTCCCTTTAAGTAAGACATCATGAATGTTTTTGACCTGTTCACCCCTTGTGATTTAATTAACATTGATGGTTTTCTGCACGATTTCCCACCTTCAGTCGGTGAGGCCATCAATGAGGTGCCCCCTTTTCGAGGTAACAAAGTTATTACTGTTGAGACTCACATTTAGAATGTCGATCTTTGCATAAGCGAGTGTTGCCCATATACTGACTATGAAGATGTCAAGATGCAGATTTTCATTCTCACTTTAGGTAATGATGCTGTGGATTGGTTCACCAAGTTCCCCGATAATACTTTCGATTCTCTACAATTAATCATTGATGCCTTTGAAGATAAATATGGAGATAAGAGAAAGGTCAAAGCGAAAGACGAAATAAACGAAACTAAATAAATTGAAATTGTTCTTATCAAGGAATTAACTCAAATAATTAAAGGAATGCAACTGAATATGGAGGTCAACCAAGCTCAACTCATTAAGAATATGGAACTTAACCAAGCTAGATTAACAACAAGTCATGCCAGGGAAATGGGCTCTATGTAAAGCGAGTTGTTGGCTATAGAAGAAAAATATCTTGAGGAAATTAAGATCATGGAAGTTAATCACTCTAATCAGATAGCCACCATGCAGAATCATTTGATTACCATAGAAGCATATCATGAGAGAGAAATGAGTGTTATTCAAGTAAATCATAACACAATGATAAAGGACATGGAAACTAGTCAAATATCTCTTCAGAAAAATTTGTTGGCCATGGAGAAAAAACAAGTACAATTAATAAAAGCTATGGAATCAAGTCATGCAAAGGAAATTAGTGCCATAGAAGTCAAGCATTCTGATCAAATGACTACTATTCAGAATAAGTTGGACAAAATGGAAAGATCACATATACAAAAGTTACAACCCAAATTAGATACTAAAGAGCCATCAATAGATCATAAACCTCCCAGTCCATTGAATAAATTCCCATCTCATCGTGAGGAGGTCACTTTTCCCATTAAGGAAAATTTGATTATGGTTACTGTTATCACTCCTCCGGACCTCCAAGGCTAGGGGAAGAGTCCAACTGAGGTAACCACAGACCAATATTTTGACTTTGTAGCTAGCCCTACCAAGCCAGAGAGGGCTCTTTCCAAAGAATCACAGCCAAGAGGGGTGGATAGATTAGGGTTTTATGCTAGATATAGTAGCTCAGGGTTTGTTTGTTTTGATTTGGTTGGGATAGTCACTGGATGAGTGAATTAGGTCAGAGAGTGAACTAAGTTAGCGAAAAAGAGAATCAAAATTGCAGACATCTAGTGGGGCAAGGTAGGCGAGTTACTTTAACACTTTGTGGTATAGCGATAAGATGGTTTAGACTAGTGAGGTGCTAAAAAGAGCATGAGGATCATGAATTATTTTTAAACTAAAGAAATGAAGCAATCTATCATGATTTTCTAAAAACCGAGCATACAAGATGAATTCTTCTTATCTCACCTTGAAAATCAAACCAATTTAGAGTGAAAGGAATCATGGAATTTAAAAAACATTCATACATATGAAACTGTAGAAGCCACAGGAATCCCACCAAAATAACTGCAACTCATCCAATATATTCCATGCCAATGTCTGAAACACTAATACAATATAAGATGGAGTCCAACCTGTAAAATGAATGAGAAAATACATAATATAGACCTCAAACCAACTCATCCTGGCCTCAGGGGTCGAATCCATGAGACGAGGAGCAATTGCAACAAAAACTGAACTTATAGCTAGAGTGTAGGGTGGTCAAAGTGAATCATCCCTAACTTAGGAAAACTGATTCATTACAAGTCATAGAGGCCATTTACCTAATGTATTTACCCTAGGTAACAGTAAAAGCATAATAATTACATCATCCCTATCAATTACATTAGTAAAACACTAATTTCCCATAAGTAAAAATCAATTTGGAGAGAGAGAGTGAAAATATGTGTTGAATGTCAAACGCGCAGCACGAGTGTCAAACGAGGAATACCATCTTCAAGTTGACTTTTACCTGCCTTCCTAATGTACAAATCTAGCCTAAGATAGCTCATTGGAAAGCTTATTCTATCTAGTTTCCAAAACTACCCTTGGTTTTGAAAATGGGCTTGATTTTTCTCTCCAAAATTGCATTCTCCCAAGACTACTCAAAGCACATCCCCTGGTATAGAAAAGAGGCAGAAACATTATTTTTAGGTGGTTTTTTGCCTTTTTCACCCACCAATTTTACTTTCCAGGGCCGAAAACATGGTTTTCCTAGATGTCTTGGTCCTTCTAAACCCAATGGTGGTGTCCACTCATCCAAAAAGTGTGCAGCGTTTAAGATGCTATTCATTTGACCAAACTGTTGATATAAAAATCGCCTTAAAAAGACATGAAAGACAAGATGACAAAAATTGAGCCAAGGGTCCTCAAAATTGTTCAAGAAGCTGATGTCTGAGGTGGCTAGGCATGGAGTGAATCCTTTGCAAGTATATCAAGCTTCTTCTTCTCCTCATGGTGATTTAGTGCTTCAATTCTTGCCTTAGAAGATTTGATATTTTCCCTTGCTATTTGGTTTCTTCGGCAATAATATTTTGTCGTCCTTCTTTGAAGTTCAGTGTCTCTTTTGGCCTTGTCTAAGAGGCTTTCAAGATGGGTGTTCAACCTCTCAAGCCAATTCTCCCATTTCTCATTTACCATTTCAAAAAATTGTTCATTTAGTGTGACCTCACTAGCTAGCTCAACCTCCTTTTGTTTTTCTAGCTCCAAAGCCCTCTTTAGGCCTCTAGTCCTTGGCCTTTTTCTTGGCACCTGTTCCTCCAGCTGATCACTATATTCTCCATATGCTTCATCAAGTAAGGCTTTAGCCTTTTCAGCGCCCCCCCCTCTCTTGCCTTGATGATATGAATTTCCATGAGCTCATGTTTGGTCTCTAATTGCTTGTTTTCCTGATCATAGTATGTGATGATATATTTTTCCCTCTACAAATTGACCTGGAGTTCCCCTATGAGTTCTTATTTCTCTTTGAGAGAAATGGTTGTGCTCTCACTGTCATCATTTTCACTTAGGTCAACTAAGTGAAAATCTTTCTCTGTCTCATGGAGGTCCTCCTCCTGCTGCAAGATCTCTAACTCTTGTCACTTTTTCCTTGCCCTTCTATCCCTTCTTTGTTGATGAATAAGGCAAGGACCCTCCCACAATTTGTGGGGCAAACTTTCCTATGTCCTCTCTGATAGGTATGTACCAAAGTACCCAAATCGGCCCTTTTAGGCTTGCTAACCTCACCATGTTCAATGTGCTCTTGCTCTATGCCTTCATCTCTGCTCAATGACTGAATAGGCTCATGAAATGGTGATGATGGAGGTGATGGTGTGGCCATCAGATCGGCATGAATGATGTATGGGCTGAGATGGAGTAATGGAGATGGATGGATGAGATAATGAAGGGATGCTTTGAATATTTTGAGTAGATGCATGAGTGAATATGGGATTAGCTATGGAGGTACTCCATGCAATATTGAGTTCCTTGAGATGATAAAGGTCAATGATCTTAATGAGGGAATGATGAAATAGGCTCTTCATTTGATCTTTGTACTCCCTCTTTTGCGAAATGTAGGCCATCTTCTCAACACGCTGGAAAAGATAGTAGGGTATATTGAGCATTTTTAAACTAGTGAAATGCATTAAGAGTTGGATATGATAAGAATAGACCTTGGAGAATCTACGTTCACATGAAAAATATTTCATAATAATCTTCATCATTAGGGCATATCTTTCAAGGAGATGTGAAAAACGAAAATAGCCCCTTATTTCATTTCTGTATCTTGGTTTCATGTAAGGTTCATATAATTCCTCTCCAAATCAACATGTTTAAAATATTTTTCCCCAACATCTAGGATCCTGGTGGCAGCTGATATAATGGTAGTAGACAAAGTGAAAGTTATACTTGCAAGAGTGGCTTGGTTGTCTTGGAGTTTAGAAATGAAGAGCCTAGTCAACTTAGGATGATGTTGTACTGCTTGCACTTGCTCACAGAAATCATAACATCTTAGCCATTTGAAGGATGTCACAGTCAAAGGGGATGCTAAGAGTTCCCTGAGATCTGTGGGCTCAAACCTTTGTATCTGGCCTCCTTTGTGTTAACTCCTCTATTCCCTGTCTTCTTCTCTATCTATTTCCACTTCCTTAGTATGTGGTCTATATTCCTCCTCTGCCATGTTGTTTTAATATCACCCTAGGGAGGTGTAAGGTAGGGGGCATATAGTTTTTAAGGAATAGTAAGTGGGGAAGGGTAAATACGACGATGATGGGTGAAGGGATATGTGTATTGGAGAGGGGTATAGGGTAGTAGTATGATAGTTTGGGGATGGGGAAATTTGTTCGCAATATAGGGGTTTTGGGAGCCTAGGTAGTGTTGTATCACCTAAGACTTAGGGTTTTGGGACAAAGGGTTAGAGGGTATCTGGGATATAAAGATTTGGTGAAAGGGAAGGAGGGTGGAGGGAAGTGTGCAAAAGGGAATGAGAGTGGAAGGTAGTTTTTGGGGGAAGTCTAGGGTTTAGATGTAACAAATAAACCAAATCTTCAATAAACCTTTCAAACACTTAGGAATTGACTTGAGGAGGAGGAAAAGGACATCCCTTAGTGGCTACTTACTTGATTTGATGTTGTAAGTGCTTTGGAGGAGTTGAAGAGGTGACTAGAGCGTTGATAGACAAACGCATGGCGCCAATACAGAGAGCGCAACACCTCAGCCAAACACGCAATGCCTTAAGGGAATGCGCAGTGCCAGAAGAGAACACGCGGTGCTAGAAGGAAACATGCAGCACCTGCCCTGTTTCTACTGATTTCACCTAGAACTGTGAAAAAACACTCTTGGGGTTTTCTCAATGAGTGCTAGGAGGCAAATGGAGGTGATTTTGAAGGCAAGAAGTCCTTTATAGGTGAGTGAGTTTGATCTTTTTCTTTTCAAACCCACTTTCTAATGTTTCATTTGCTCACATTTGGCATAAACCTATTGGCAAGCTCCCTCGCAAGTGAAAATATTTATTGCAAATGTTTAATGACTATCATATTTTCTGAAGGAATACTTAGGATTGAAAATTCTAATTAGTGATCTAATTGGCATGCAAAAATTTTACTCATTGTCAAATACATTGAAGAGAAAATTGGACAGTTTGGGAATCAGTTGTTTGGATTAAATCTACAAGTTATGATGACTTTTGGCATTGCATACTAGGGTTTGAAATCATAATAGTGGTACAATTGTCTCTTCATCTACTTTGCAACTTCCTTTCAAAAAAGTTTGAATATTTTTGGGTTTTTCAAGGAATTTGGCATAGAGGTAGTTCACTATTAGCTTGTTGCTCTCAAGAAATCTAGTTGTTGTCATAAGAGAATTTACTGTTGTCCCAAGTAAAATCTTAGAAACTTAAGTGTTATAACCTCATTGTGAAGGCGATTTTTTGCATTTTTCACTTCAGCGGGATTGGATATAATTATTGGAATTGGAATTTAAGTTTAAATGTTTGCTGTCTTTTGAGTTCCTAATCACACACATAAGCTCACTCATAAAGC
This sequence comes from Pinus taeda, assembly GCA_000404065.3. Lineage (NCBI taxonomy): Eukaryota > Viridiplantae > Streptophyta > Pinopsida > Pinales > Pinaceae > Pinus > Pinus taeda. The sequence continues at coordinate 34,628 of APFE030627319.1, forward strand.
ACTTAAAACATTAAAAACTAATTCTATAATTATGCTTAATTATTTTGGTATCTTGATTATCTTATCACTGAGCGTCTTAAGTGATTGAGAATCGCTATGATATCTAAGATCTGAAGATTGGTGAAATATTGTGTCAAGCCTCCCTTGGATGCCTCCTAGAATGCTTGCATTTATTTTCTCACAGTTTGCATTTCCAATATAAAGTGCTATGATTAGGATTGCTTTTGGCACATTTTTTATTAGTTCATTTTCTACTATCCTCAAGACTGAATAATTACCACTTTAATATGATTATAACATAACGATATTTCATTTTGCCTTTCTCTAGGAATAATAATTGCTCATCATGAAAGGTGGTTGCCTTGGTGAAGTACTAACATTTCTTCATGCAACACTACTTAACTACCAGCTTGAAGATTTCCATATTGTGCAAGTGATATTTTACCTAGGCACTAGTTCATATTTTATAATCTTTTTATTGCCTCATCACTCTCAATTGAATCCATCTTGTTAAAGCACACTTGCTAATTAATATTAATTCAAGTTTTCTGGAGAGGTAGTGATATTTCTCTTAATATCTTGGTACTTGTTGTTCCAACAAGCCTTTCCCTCATCCATTTACCATTAGGGACTACCCCTCTTGACTTAGCTAGGAGAGAGTCTAAACCGAGTGAGTAGGGATCAAGGCGACAACCCCTACTCTAAGTGTTGCGCCTTAGCTGTACACTTTAGTTGGCAACATTTATTAGCATTGTTGCCAGGCATAGAGTTTTTATGTCCTTGGTCCTCATGACATTTTTCTAATCACCTAATATTTTCTACAATTAATTAGCCCATCAAGTAGCACAACATTTTCTGGTACCATTATATCATTCCATCTTTTCATCACCTTATCTTTTTCCTCTCACTAATCCTTTCATCTTCTCCATCTGTGCCTTTAGCACCTGGAAATTTCGCTTGGTTTCTTGTTTGGGTGGCAACTCCACTTATTCATCCATTATTTACAAGACAGGAAACCCTCCCTAATATCCATATGTTTCTCCCCAACTAACATTTTGGTTTTACCTTTTGGATTGTGGAGTTAGATTCATGTTCAAGTGGCAACTCCACTTCTTTCATTTCTTACAAGAATTTATAATAGAAGCTCGCTTCTTGTGGATCTATTGATTTTCTTGAGCAAGGATCTTCCTCTCTAGTATCCATTTGGCCCCTTCTTTTCCCTTTAAGCAAGACATCATGGATATTTTTGACCTGTTCACCCCTTGTGATTTAACTAACATTAATGGTTTTCTGCACGATTTCACACCTTCAGTTGGTGAGGCCATCGATGAGGTGCCCCCTTTTTGAGGTAACAAAGTTATTACTACTGAGACTCTCATTCAGAATGTCAATCTTTGCATAAGCGAGTGTCGCCCATATACCGACTATGAAGATGTGAAGATGCATATTTTCATTGTCACTTTAGGTAATGGTGCTTTGGATTGGTTCACCAAGTTCTCTGATAACACTTTCGATTATCTACAATTAATCATTGATGCCTTTGAAGATAAATATAGAGATAAGAGAAAGGTAAAAGCGAAAGACGAAGTAAATGAAACTAAATAAATTGAAATTGTTCTTATCAAGGAATTAACTCAAATAATTAAAGGAATGCAACTGAATATGGAGGTCAACCAAGATCAGCTCATTAAGGATATGGAACTTAACCAAGCTATATTAACCACAAGTAATTCCAGGTAAATGGGTTCTATGTAGAGCAGGTTTTTGGCTTTAGAAGAAAAATATCTTGAGGAAATGAAGATCATGGAAGTTAATTGCTCTAATGAGATAACCACCGTGCATATTTATTTGATTACCATAGAAGCAAATCATGAGAGAGAAATGAGTGTTATTCAAGTAAATCATAACACAATGATAAAGGACATGCAAACTATTCAAATATCTCTTTAGAACAAGTTCTTGGCCATGGAGGGAAAACAAGGACAATTAATAAAAGCTATTGAATCATGCCATGCAAAGGAAATTAGTGCCATAGAAGTCAAGCATTCTGATCAAATGACTGCTATTCAGAATAAGTCGGACAAAAAGGAAAGATCACATATACAAAAGTTACAACCCAAATCAAATAATAAAGAGCCATTAACAGATCATAAGCCTCCCATTATGCTGAAGAAATTCCCTTCTCATCACAAGGAGGTCACTTTTCCCATTAAGGAAAAATTGACTATCATTACTATTATCACTCCTCCGGATCTCCAAGGCTGAGGAAGAGTCCAGCTAAGGTAACCACAAACCAATATTTTGACTTAGTAGCAAGCCCTACCAAGCTGGAGGGGGCTCTCTCCAAAGAATCACAGCCAAGAAGGCTCGATAGATTAGGGTTTTAGGCTAAATATAGTAGCTCAAGGTTTGTTTGTTTTGATTTGGTTGGGTTAGTCACTGGATGAGTGGATTAGGTCAGAGAGTGAACTAGGTCAAGAAAAAAGAGAATCAGAATTGCATATATCTGATGGGGAAAGGTAGGCAAGTTACTTTAACACTTTGTAATATAGTGATGAGATTGCTTAGACTAGTGAGGTGCTAAAAAGAGCATGAGGATCATGAATTCTTTTGAAACTGAAGAAATGAAACAATCTATGATGATTTTCCCAAAACAAAGCATACAAGATGAATTCTACTTATCGCACCTTGAAAATCAAACATATTTAGAGTAAAATGAATCATGGAAGGTACAAAACATTCATACATATGAAACTGAAGAAGAAATAATATCAAAATACTATGCCATAGGAATCCCACCAAAATAGCTGCAACTCATCCAATATATTCCATGCCAAACTGTGAAACAATAATACAATATCCAATGGAGTCCAACCTATAAAATTACTGAGAAAATACATAATATGGGCCTCAAATCAACTCATCCTAGCCTCAGGGGTTGAATCCATGAGAGGAGGAGCAGTTGCAACAAAACTGAACTGATAGCTAGAGTGTAGGGTGGTCAAAGTGACTCATACCTAACTTAAGCAAAATGATTCATTAAAATTCATAGAGGCCATTTACCTCATGTATTTACCCTAGGTAACAATAAAATCATAATAATTACATCATCCTTATCAACTACATCAGTAAAACACTAATTTCCCATAGGTAAAAATCGATTTGGAGAGAAACAATGAAAATATGGGTTGACTGTCAAATGCACAGAGCCAATGTCATAGGTGCAGTGCCATATTCAAGTTGAATTTTACCTTGGTTTTAAAAATGAGCTTGATTTTCCCCTCCAAAATTCCATTCACCCAAGACTACTCAAACGCGCAGCACCTGGTCCAAAAAAGTGGTAGAAACATGAATTTTTGGTGGTTTTTTCCTTTTTCACCCACCCGTTTTGCTTTCCAGGGCTGGAAACATGGTTTTCCTAGATGTATTGGTCCTTCTCAATCCAATGGAGGTGTCCATTCCTCCAAAACATGCCTCCAAGGTGTTGCGTGTTTGACCATACTGGTTATATAAAAATTGCCTTAAAAAGACAGGAAAATTAAGATGACAAAAATTGAGCCAAGAGTCTTCAAAATTGTTCAAGAAGTTGATGTCTAAGGTTTCTAGGAATGGAGTGAAGTCTATGCAAGTATATCAAGCTTCTTCTTCTCCTCATGGTGAGTTAGGGCTTTAATTCTTACCCTCGCAGCTTTGAGATTTGCCCTTCTTATTTGGTTTCTTCAGCAATAATATTTTTCCATCCTTCTTTGAAGGTCAGTGTCTCTTTTGGTGTTGTCTAAGAGGATTTCAAGATGGGTGTTCACCCTCTCAAGCCAATGCCCTCGTTTCTCTACCATTTTGACAAATTTCTCAACCTCCTTTCGTTTTTCTAGCTCCAAAGCTCTCTTTAGGCCTCTAGTCCTTGGCCTTTTCTTGGAACCTATTCCTCCAGCTGATCACTATATTCTCCATATGCTTCATCAAGTAAGGCTTTAGCCTTTTTAGCCTCCCTCTTTGCCTTGATGAGCTGAATTTCCATGAGCTCATATTTGGTCTCTAACTGCTTGTTTTCCTACTCATAGTATGTGATGATATATTTTTCCCTCTGCAAATTGACCTGCATTTCCCCTATGAGTGCTTATTTCTCTTTGAGAGGAATGGTTGTGCTCTCATTGTCATCATTTTCACTTAGGTCAACTAAGTGAAAATCTTGCTCTGTCTCATAGAGGTCCTCCTACTGTTGTTGGATCTCTACCTCTATCAATTTTTCCATGCCCTTCTATACTTGCTTTGTTGATGAAGAAGGAAAGGCCCCTCCCACAATATGTGGGGCAAAAAATTGCCTATGTCCTCTCTAATAGGTTTTCAGAAAAGTACCCAAACCAACCCTTTTAGGCTTATTGACCTCACCATGTTCAATGTGCTCTTGGTCTCTGCCTTCATCTTTGCTATGTGACTGAATAGGCTCATGAAATGGTGATGATGGAGGTGATGGTGTGGCTAACTCATTAGATGAGGATGAATGATGTATGGGCTGAGATGGAGGAATGAAGGTGGGTGGATGAGATGATGAATGGATGCTTTGAATATTTTGAGTAGATGCATGAGTGAATATGGGATTAGCTATGAAGGTACTCCATGCAATATTGAGTTCCTTGAGATGGTAAAGGACTATGATATTAATTAAGGAATGATGAAATAGGCTCTTCATTTGATCTTTGTACTCCCTCTTTTGGGCAATGTAGGCCATCTTCTCAGCAGTCTGGAAAAGATAGTAGGGTATATTGACCATTTTTACCCTAGTGAAATGCATTAAGAGCTAGATATGATAAGAATAGACCCTAGAGAATCTACCTTCACATGAAAAATATTTCATAATAATCTTCATCATTGGGGCATATCTGTCAAGGAGATGTGTAAAAGGAAAATAGCCCCTTCTTTCATTTTTGTGTCTTGGTTTCATGTAAGGCTCATAATAATGCCTCTCCAAATCACCATGTTTAAACCATTTTTCCCCAACATCTGGGATCTCAGTGGTGGCTGATATGATGGCAGTAGACAAAGTGAAAGTTACACTTGAAAGAGTGACTTGGTTGTCTTGGAGTTTAGAAATGAAGAGCCTAGTAAACTCAGGATGATGTTGGACTGCATGCACTCGCTCACAGAAATCATAACAACTTAGCAATTTGAAGAATGTTACAGTCATAGGGGATGCTAAGAGTTCCCTGAGATATGTGGGCTCAAACCTGTGTATCTGGCCTCCTTTTTGTGGCCTTGTCTGTTCCCTATCTTCTTCTCTATTTGTTTCCTCTTCCTCACTATGTGGTCAGTATTCCTCCTCTGCCATGTTGTTTTAGTATCAAACCCTAGGGAGGTGTAAGATAGGGGGCATGTAGTTTTTAGGGAACAGTAAGTGGGGAAGGGTAAATATTAAGATGATGGGTGAAGGGATATGTGTATTGGAGAGGGGTATAGGGTAGTAGTATGATAGTTTTGGGATGGGGAAATTTGTTTGCAATATAGGGGTTTTGGGAGCCTAGGTAGTGTTGTATCACCTAGGACTTAGGGTTTTGGGAGAAAGGCTTAGGGGGTATCTGGGATGTAAATATTTAGGGAAAGGGAAGGAGGGTAGAGTGAAGTGTGCAAAAGAGAATGAGAGTGGAAGGTAGTTTTTTGGGGAAATCTAGGGTTTAGATGTAACAATTAAACGAAATCTTCAATAAACCTTTCAAACACTTAGGAATTGTCTTGAGGAGGAGGAAAAGGACATCCCTTAGTGGCTACTTACTTGATTTGAGGTTGTAAGTGCTTTGGAGGATCTGAAGAGGTGACTGGAGTGTTGATATAAAAACGCATGGCACCAATACAGAGTGCGCAGCACCTCAGCCAAACACGCAATGCCTTAAGGGAATGCACAGTGCCAGAAGAGAACACACAGTGCTAGAAGGAAACGTGCAGCGACTGCCTTGTTTTTGCTGATTTCGCCTAGAACTGTGAAAAAACACTCTTGGGGTTTTCTCAATGAGTGCTAGGAGGCAAATGGAGGTGATTTTGAAGGCAAGAAGTCCTTTATAGGTGAGTGAGTTTGATCTTTTTCTTTTCAAGCCCACTTTCTAATGTTTCATTTGACCCCTTTTTGACCTCTTTGCTAATTTACTGTCTGACTTTTTCTTTGCACGTGGATGATGTTGAGGCTTTGGAAATATTCACTTTTGACTTTTGTTTGGATGATATTGGCAATGGAATTTGAGTAAATAGCTTAGAATAGTGACTTACTACATATGATAAACTTAAAATAACATAAATAAATAAAAATTATTACATCTCTCTTTTGAAATAAAAAATTACAAACTAGAATGAATTTCTTGCTTAAAATCAAATTTGGAACTTTAGCAACCTTGGTTACATGCTTGTAAACCCTTATTTAACTGAAAGGGGGTACTATTTGCTTCACTCTCATACTTTGTTGGCCTTATGCAGTGGAATTGTGTTTTATTAGACCTTGGAAAATAAAACCTAGTGACCTAATGGGACCTTGAATGACTAAACTCCAGGTGGACTTAACTGATGTAATACATGATGAAATGAGCTTTTATAGTCAATGTATGCTCAGAAAGACACATGAATGTGGGCCATAAAATATAAATTTTTAGAGCGGATGGGATTTTGACTTGGGCTACGATCAGTGAGTAAATTTTCACATGATAACCTAGGTGGAATGATAAAAATTTCAACATGGGACACCAATATGATATGAAAGAGGAATTTTGATCACTAATAGTAGTATGAAAATTCTTACTATAATAGTTACAAAGGCAGACCAAGCTTATGTGTCACCATTGACAGATTATATTCAGAATAAGATTGGGCATACTTCAGATTCTTCAGATCTTTCGTCTGAAAATCTTCAAGATCGGGACATGAAATCTATAGTGGTCTCATTGTTGACATCACAACCCACCCAGAAGAAGAGAAAAAGCAAAAAAGAAGAAGGAAGTGATTCAAAGCATTGGATGGCAAAGAGAAACACAATATTGGGAGAAGTCAGAATCCTAAAATGATTAGGATTTCACATGCCACATCAGAGAAACAACCTATGAATCTACCAAAGAACAGGCAAATGTTCAAGAAGTATTTCATTGAACACATCAGATGCCATGGGGCATCCTCTGTATTGTATTTCTAACCATATTCCTTCTTATTTATTTCTACTGTTAAATTAGTTTTTATTTAAGCATTTTATTTCATATGTTAAATTTTGATTTCAGTAGAGCTTCTATTTCAAGTGTTCAATGTTATATGATGATTTTTGGTTGGACGCTACTTATATGAATTTGTGTTTTGATTCGTTGCAAATTATGGATTTTCACATTCCTTTGGTGAAGCAACGTGTCCCCAACTATAGCCAGATGTTGACCACTCCATGTCAACTACCATATAGTAGTACACCCCTTTTTTTCGCAAAAATGATTTCATCATGTTCTAGTGTTCAAATTATCCAAGATTCATTATCAGTCAATAGTTTCTCAAGATAGTAAACCCATTCCACAAGTTTATAATGTAAATGATCTTAGTAAGACCATAATGTATGTAACAACCTAGGTAAAACTATGATTTTGATAATGATTTTCATCTTAGGAGGTTTTCCGTCTCACTGATTCATCTGTGTTTTTAAAAACAAATGATCAACACAGTTTTTCTCTCCAGCCTCACCCCAAAGCTAAGGTGGATTTTGTCATCAATATCTTAGGTAAGTCCTATTGTTTTAGTCGAGTCTTCTATAAAGTGATTTGGGAATAATTTTAGTTGATTGGCTAAGTTATTTTACTACAAATAACTTGGTATACTAGATCATAGTGAGTCACAGAATTGGGTAACATAATTGAGGGTCTATAACGAATGGATTTTTCCGCTTTGAAGGTTGAAATGTAATTATCTTATGTAAATAAAAATTTAGTCATGGTGCTAAAACTTTAGAGGATTGGAAAAATTTATTACTCTCCTCATGTGTCAATTAATTAAATTTTCTGGCAAAAATAAATTAAAGATCCTAAGCTAGAAATTTAATTAATTAGAGTCAAATTAAAAGACTTTCTCCAAATAAAGCATTCATGGGTTCTAGAGAAATTAACCTTTGGAGGTCCCTGCCATGGGAATATTGAAAATTTGAAGAAATTTTGGACCCTTGAACCTTGTTGGTTAAGTGAAAGTCAATGTTTTGAGAAAATTAGCTCAAAATAATTAATTTTGAGCCAATTAAAAAAGAATTAAAAGAGAAATTCAAAAATTCCTTAAAAACTAAATACCTCAACGATGGATATTAAAATATAATTAAATATTTATCAATGGTCGATATTAATTTAACGGGAATCAATCCAATTAGCCATTTGGAGAATTTATCTATAAATTAGAGGTCATTTGTCTCACAAAGCATCTGATCATTGAATCATGTACTAGCTCTTGAAGCTCTCTTGTAAATTTTATGGAATAATAATAACACAAAGGCTTTGGGGTTTTCATTGATGGTGGTCTTTCTCTTTTGTTGCTTATGGTAATATTGTTCTTAATGTTCTACTAAATAATATTTTTACAAGTTGTTGATTTTTAGCCTTTGGGAATAATCTATTGCACAGGTAGCTTGCTTAGGTTATTGGATCTAAGATAGCATTTTAATTTAATTGAATTAGCATGTATCTCTAATTCTTTAATATTATATTGTTATTTTATATCTCTATCGATCTGACAATTTGATCTAGTATGTGCAGAAATCATTTATTTTCAAAAAACTTGGGCGTTAGGGAAAGTCCTCGATTGGACCACCTAATTCCCAGGACATAATATCTGAATATATTTCTTGATTGCAACCCCAAAATCTATCTAATGAATTTTTTCTTGCAGGGTTTCTTGGCTAGTGCCTCATTTAAAATTATTTGTCTTTCATCTGACTTTAATCTATAGATCTGGCTAGGAAGAGCTTATATCTACAGATCTGGGAGTGGATTTGGACTCATATCATAAGATATAATAGATTTGTATTTTAATTGTATAGATTTGAATTTTTTTGTAGAACAATTTTAAATTTCTAACATTGGGGTTTTGGATTTTATTTCTTGTACATATTCAGGATCTAGGTCTTATTTTTGTTTTGTGCAGGAAGAGATCTAAGCCTCATCAAGAGAAGTATTGGGGTCTTCAGATAGATCTAGACCATGGAGGGCAAGATTTGATCTCAATTTTTTTTTCAAGGCCAATAAATAAATGATTACTTGGTGAAAATTTGATTAAATTATAGATCTGAAGAGGAGGAAATTTTCTTTCAAATTTTGTAAAAATTTTGGGGATTCAGCAAGCCTTGTTTATCATCCTCTTTTTCATGTGACGCCTCTTTTATGGCCCTCAAATTTCTCCACTGCTTTTCCTAAAACCCCAATGCTCTCCCCTAAATCCTTACGACAACCCTACAAAACCTCTTTTGTTGTATTCCCTTAACACTTATATTGCCTTCTCCTCTTTCCCATTGTCTGTAGCAATCGTTTAGTCTCCTCAATGGTGTTGAAGCCTTCCTCTAACATTGCCCTTCCTCCTCTCCTCTCTTTCATAGCTCCCTTCCATACTTGTAGAATCCCTACAATTTCCTTGTTGTTGCCCTCTTACCCTACCTTCCAACCCTCCTCTAGCTCAGTGTTTCCCCTATATGCCTGCCATAGACCTAGTTTTTTTCCCTAATCTGGCGTGACCTCAAGTCCTTCCTCCTTCGTACTCTAATCCTAAAACCTCACTCGCTGCTTTTTCCACTTGTAAGAAACCTTCCCTTGACTACGTTAGACTCCATTAACCATTGTGTTGGCCCTTGCCTCTTTCTAGCCTATTTCACCTTCCTTTCATAATTATCTACCTTCATTCATTGTTGATTGGGCATCATAAAAATTTATGGGTTTACCCTTTCTTTTTTGCAAAGAAAGTGGTATCGTTTTTGGTCTACAGGTGATCTTGCTATTAGAGAGGGTCTGGAAATCCTCATTGGTTTGCACTCTAAACTTTTGAATCCTTCCACCATTAAGAACTTTGCTCATAGTTTGGGAAGCTCCCTAACAAGTGAAAATATTTATTGCAAACTTTTAATGACTGTTAGATTTTCTGAAGGCATACTTAGGATTGAAAATTCTAATCAATGATCTAATTGGCATAAAAACAATTACTCATTGTCAAATACATTAAATAACAAATTGGACAGTTTGGGAATTAATTGTTTGGATTAAATCTACAAGTTATGATGATTGTTAGCATTGGATACTAGGGTTTTAAATCATAAAAATGGCACAATTCTTCGTTCATCTTCATTGCAAGTTCCTTTTAAACAATTTGAATATTTTGGGGTTTTTCAAGGAATTTGGCATAGAGGTAGCCCACTATTAGCTTGTTGCTATCAAGAAATCTAGTTATTGTCATAAGAAAATTTATTGTTGTCCTAAGTACAATATTTGAAACTTAAGTGCTATAACCTCATTATGAAGGTGATTGTTTGCATTGTTTACTTCAGCAAGACTAGATATAATTATTGGGATTGGAATTTAAGTTTAAATGTTTGCTATATTTTGAGTTCCTAATCACACACATAATCTCACTCATAAAGCACTTAAAATATTAATCTCTAATTCCATAATTGCGTTGAATGATTTTGGTATCTATTGTACTATTCAACAACCCCCCCCTATTTATTGATTTAATAGTTAATATTCTATTAATAAATTGGGACCCTTTAAAAATTTTCAAAAATACTTAGCAAATGATATCTTCTTTGTTTTTGAACTATTGGAAATAAAATTTTGTATAAACTCAAGATATCAAGCCAAAATCCCTTTGTGACTAGGCACTCTCGCTTAATCGCAAATTGCTGCACCTTGCATAACAAAGGTTAATGGACAATCAGAATCCATAGATTGCGATAAAAGGGACCACCATAGTAGACTTATGGTATTGAACTTCTCATTAAAACTTAGGCTTAAAGCATTTCTTACAAAATAAAGTACCTATCGCAATCGCATAGTGGTATTCATAAAAGCAAAAAAAAGCAAAACCTTTAGGATATGCGATTTGCGATATTGCGACATGACAAGTCAAACACTCATCGCATCGCGGCTTTTACAAAAAGGCCAAACTTTTGAACCATGAAAAGTTTCGAAATGTGATGTGACCTAGACCCAATGGAATTATGTGAAAATTGTTATAAAATAGATCAGGTCCGGCGCATAGTAAATAGCTACTTCATGCAATAATTATTCATTCAAATGAAATGTGCTCAAAAGTATGAAAGGTACACTGCTTGCATCGCATATCGCAAAATACTAAATAAATTTGAAATAATATATAATTGATATTGTGATGTTGTGATTTGCGATATTGTGATAATTACCATTAATCGCAATCGCATGATCGATATCGCACGCTTTAACACATCAACTTGAGGTACCACTTACAAATTTGCGATGTGATGGTTTAAATGAGTCATAAAGTAAATAATGAAAAGACCTTAGTGCGTAATTAATGAGTTTTAATAGCATTTATGTTTAACGGTTCAACGAGATTTGATATCTTTCATCTGTATTTTCAAATAAAAGCTTCTTCCTTGTCATCTTTCAAAATTAACTATATCGTTGCATTTTCATTGTCATTTTCGCTCTATGTATTTATCTGATAATATCCATTGCTCAATTTCAGGGAACCTCTAAAGGAAACAACGTTTGAAAAGATGGTGAAGAAAGGAAAAGCTACTATGCCCGAAAAATCGGACATGACCCCACTCTTCTCTAATACCTCTTGCAACAAAGATGGAGGAACCACATCATGGGAAGCCATGTATAACTTACTAAAGGGAGAAAAACCGAGACCTTTGGAAACTAAGGCAACAAATAATGCCAAAGTATCATCTGAGGCTTCCTACTTTGAGGCAGCATGTTCATTTCTACACAGAATAGTTTCAACGCCCAAGATATTACCATACACAAACATGGTGAAATGGGTAATTGATTATGTGAATATTTCAGACAGAACTTTCAAAAATTCAAGACATGAGAATATGGGGTCTTTCACACCAAAACATTTGCACCTGATATGCCATCTAGCAGAGCCTCAAAAGCTCTATGATAAATATTTACTTGAACATTTTTCCAAAGAAAACGAGGACCCAATTGATGTTACATAGAATTGGAGGTCAGGCTCTAGCAAATTTAAATGGGAGAAATCCGGTATGTACCCAATTTCATCCCTCTCGGCTCCACATAATTTCACAACTACGATGATGTGTAGATTATTTGGGAAGGTTCATAGTACCAAATTTTCTATAGAGTGGATTCCATTGATTGATGTAGTAGTTAATGCAATGATTATCAATTGGATTCATATTTTGTCAGATAATTTAGCTATGTCTATTAGGGACTATAGGCAAAAGAGAAATATCTCATCAAGACTTATTCCCCCTTTTATATGAGCACTTATGTAATGGACACCATTTGTTTTTCCTCACGATTTCCAAACATGGGTTGGAAGTGGACTACACAGGACCCTCCCCCCATCCATGTGTATCATAAACTCTTGTGGGAATCCCAGTTCAGTTCCCATTTTTACAGAATTTTCCATGGTATTATGTTACACATTTACAAAACCATTTTTGATCAAATGGGCCCCAAGCTTTCAGAAGAGGCAAAGATAGACATCTTGCTAGTTGCAAGATGGTTTGGTGAAGAAACATTCACTTATATCTGAGTTTTTGGGAGCATTGCAGCTCCACATGTCCTCCCATATTATGATCCAAACAAACTATTGGTAAGAGAGATAGCTTACCGAACAATATGGGATGGTTTAACCAAAGCCCTAAAGGAAATGAAAAAGCTTATTTGGCCAACATTTCCGTTGCAGTGTGGCACTTTCACACTGCGTGATTATCGGCACCCAATAAAAGAAATAAAGAATATTACATCTCTAAAACTAGCCACGATTCCAGGTCACATTTTGACCTAAATCAAGTTGCTAAAGACTTCACTACCATGGTTAAAGTCAGAAAGTTTACTCATGAAGAGGATCCATTTGATGACCTCTTTCAGGGAACCAAATCATTTGCACATGTCTTACATTTAGCATCACTATAGTTAAGCCCAGATGATATCAATGTTTTTCATGTATACAGAAATAAAAGATTATTGAAAGTCCCATTGGACCTATTACAAATTGAACAAATAAGAGAACCTACTCTTAGCGTGAGCCTGGACGGAAGTTCTAAGTAAAATTATGATGAAGAAACACAAGAAAAATCAACTCAGGGGTTAGAACATTCAGAGAAATAATCTCATAATGGAGAAGAAAGTCCTAATAGATGTTTTGAGAAAAATAAAGAAGGAAATACTAAGGAAACAACCGAACATGCCTTGGCCAAGAAACATACAGAGGTTGGCTCCACATCAACACAAACATGGAATATTCCAGTTATTGACCTAGATAAGGAATGGGAGCAATTCAATCAAAATATCCAAAGAGGCACAAGTCTTGAGGAAACATTTGGATTTTAGAACCCGAAATAGACTCAACAGGGAAAAAAATCCAGAGACATCAGAGCAAGAGGTCATAAACACTCAAGATATTGAGGTCATCCCAGCTTTCCCCACTTTTGAAATTGTCTTAAAACTTGAAGAAATACCTCCACTCGACATATTTTACAGCCCTAAACATAAGGCTATGGTAAAAAGACAAAGAAAGAAGATGAAGTTAGGCAAAATAGCTATTGCAACTCTTGAGAATGAATCAATGGAAGTTGTATGGAAAGACAATATTGTTGATCCATCTAAGAACCTTACAAAGTTGTCACATTTTGCAGGCGCCTATGCCACTGCAACCATTGATAAAGAAATAGAAGTTCTACTGCTACTTACAGAAAAAGAACAGAGAATACAATTGCTAGAGCAATAATTGGAACAAGAGAAATAAAGTACCAATCGACAAGGAGAACAGCAGGTAGCTCAACTTCAAGGGGAGTTTGAGAAAATGAGGTTACAACATTAGGCAAGCATGTCAGAGAAAATTTCACAAATGCCATATTTGCAGGACAGTTAAAATCTACAATTGGCCAACCACCCCAGGTGAAACCAATGATGGATTTCTGTAATCTCAAGGATCAAGTGGCCGACTAAGATAATTCCATTTCAAAGAAACTTGTCATTAATTTATTTTCTATTTTTAGTTTTTATTTTTTCTTACTCTAAGGAAGGTTGTTTGAAACCTCCTCATCTTTTTTCGTAATAATCTATTTTTGAAACATGTATTATATTGTTAAAACCCCTCTCATGCATTTAGACAGAGGTCCAAAATTTTATCAAAAACAATTTGCAAGAGATTGCACTTCTATACTTTTGTGAATGTTTTGATGAAATAATTAGAACATGATCTAATTTTCTTGAATACTAGAGCATACTCTACTAAAATTGTACTTTTGTACTCTTAGAGTGTATTTGATTGGAAGAAAGTGGATCAATATTGCTAAGCCCATGTGCAGGACCTTTCATATATGGTACTTTTATCTTATGATCGTGTTTTATTTGTGAATTAGCAATACTTTTTCTTATATTGTGTTATGTAGGAAACCTAAGTTATAGTTCTACATTATTGCACTTTTTTATGATGCTTCAGCTCTAATTCCTTATTGAATACACACACAATTACTATATGTGATAAAGTTTTCTCAATTGTTTTGTCTAACTATTTAGCCAAAACAATTATCATTCACGATTTAATTTCTTTTAGCAGTTGAATAATCTTCATTACCAGTTGATTTGAGACATCTTTGTATATCACATATCTTAGATTATTCCTGAGTATATTTATCGTAAGATGATGCTAGAATAAGATATATGCATGTGTTTATTGTTTATATTAGATCATTTTTAGTTAAATCATTCTTTGTTATACCTTATATCACTCATCATCATTATCAAATCAATCATTGTTGGGAAACTGGTCCCATTATCCCTAGTCAGAGCAATTACACCAAACAGAAAAGGAGTTGCTTTCAAGGTCTAGATTGGGTGGTTATCCCCCATGTTGTCACAACGAATTTCGAGTCTTCAGTTGTATCTTGAGTATCTTATCACTGAATGTCTTTTAAGTTATTGAGAATCACTTTGATATCTAAAATCTGAAGATTGGTGAAAGATTATGTCAAGCCTCCATTGGTTGCCTCCATCTTGCATGCTTGCATTTATTTTCTCGCTATTTTCATATCTCATATAAAGAGTTATGATTAGGACTACTCTGGGCACAATTTTTATTAGTTAATTTTATGTTTTCCTAAATATTTATTAATTACTCTTTAATATGATTATAACATAAGGAAATTTCATTGTGCCATGCTCTAGGAATAATAATTTCTCATTGTGAAAGGTGGTTGCCTTGGTGAAGTACTAACATTTCTTCTTACAACACTGCTTAACTAGAAACTTGAATATTTCCATATTGTGCAACTAATATTTTACTTGGGCACTAGTCCATATTTGCTAATATTATTATTGCCTCATCATTCTCAATTGAATCCATCTTGTTAAAACATACTTGCTAATTAAACTTAATTCAATTTGGTTGGACAAGTAGTGATCATGCTCTTAATCTCCTAGGACTTGTTGTTCCAACAAGCCTTTCCCTCATCCATTTACCATTAGGGACTACCCCCCTTGACTTAGCTAGGAGAGAGTATAAACAGAGTGATTACGGATCAAGGTGACATCCCCTACTCTGAGTGTTGCACCTTAGGTGTACACTTTGGGCGACAACCTTTTTTGGCATCATTTCCAGGATAGACTTTTTCTTTCCTTAGTCCTCATGAAAATTTTCTAATCACCTAATCTTTTCTGCCATTCATTAGCCCAAAAAGTGGCAGAAAATTTTCTGGTGCCATTATATCACTCCATATTTTCGTCACCTTATCTTTTTCCTCTCACTAATCTTTTCATCTTCTCCATTTGCAGCTTTAGCACCTAGACATTTTCGTTGGTTTCTTGTTTAGGTGGTGACTCCACTTGTTCATCCATTATTTCTAAGACAAGAAATGCTAGATTAACATTTCAATTTTTTCCTTTTGGACCTTGGAGCTAGATTCATGTTCAAGTGGCGACTCCACTTCTTTTATTTCTTACAAGAATTTATGCTAGAAGCTAACTTCTTATGGATATATTGATTTTATTGAGAAAGGATCTTTCTCTCTAGTATCCATTTGGCCCCTCCTTTTTTGTTTAAGCAAGACATCATGGATTTTTTTTAATTGTTCACCCCTTGGGATTTCACTAATATTTATGGTTTTCCACATGATTTCTCGCCTTCATTAGCCAGGCCATCGATGACGTGCCCCCTTTTCAAGGTAACAAAGCTATTACTACTGAGACTCACATTCAGAATGTTAATCTTTTCTTAAGCAAGTGTCGCCCATATACCAACTATGAAGATGTGAAGATGCAGCTTTTCATTCTCACTTTAGGTGATGGTGCTTTAGATTGGTTCATGGAGTTCCCTAAGAGAACTTTTGATCTCTACAATCAATCATTGATGCCTTTGAAGATAAATATGGAGATAAGATAAAGGTCAAAGCGAAATCTAAAGTAAAGGAAACTAAAGAAGTTGAAAATGTTCTTATCAAAGAATTAACTCAAATAGTTAAAGGAATGCAACCGAATATGGAGGTCATCGAAGCTCAACTCATTAAGAATATGGAACTTAACCAAGCTAGATTAACAGTAGGTCATGCGAGGGAAATGGGTTTTATGTAGAGCATCTTGTTGGCTATAGAAGAAAAACATCTTTACGAAATGAAGATCATGGAAGATAATCACTTTAATCAAATAGACACCATGCAAAATCATTTGATTACCATGCAAAAAAATCATGAGAGAGAAATGAGTGTTATTAAAGTAGATCATAACAAAATGTTAAAGGACATGGAAACTAGTCAAATATCTCTTCAGGAAAATTTGTTGGCCATGGAGAAAAAACAAGTACAATTAATAAAAGCTATGGAATCAAACAGTGCAAAGGACATCAGTGCCATAGAAGTCAAGCATTTTGATCAAATGACTTCTATTTGAATAAGTTGGACAAAATGGAAAGATAACATATACAGAAGTTCCAACCCAAATCAGATAATAAAGAGCCATCAACAAATCATAAGCCTCCCATTCTGTCGAAGAAATTCCCATCTCATCGCATAGAGGTCACTTTTACAATTAAGGAAAAATTGAATATGGTTACAAAGGAAGACCAAACTTATGTGTCACCATTGACAGAGTATATTAAGAATAAGATTGGGCATACTTCAGATTCTTCATATTTTCGTTTGAACGTCTTCAAGATCAGAACAGGAAATCTATAGGGGTCTTATTGTTGACATCACAGCCCACCCAGAAGAAGAGAGAAAAAAAAAAAAAAGGAAGTGATTTAATGCATTGGATGGCTGACAGAAACACAATACTGGGATAAGTCAGAATTGTAAAATGATTAAGATTTCAAATGGAACATCAGAGAACAACCTATGGATCTGCCAAAGAGCAGGGAGATGCTCAAGAAGGATTTCATTGAACACATCTGATGCCATGGGGCATCTTTTATATTGTATTTCTAACCCTACTGCTTTTTATTTATTTATGTTTTAAAGTAGTTTTTATTTCAGCATTTTATTTCTAGATTAAATTTTGTTTTCAGTAGAGCTTATATTTCATGCGGTTAGTGTTATATGATGATTTTTGGATAATTTATGGATGGGACGCTACTTATATGAATTTGTGTCTTTCCTGGTTGCAGATTCTGGAATCTTACATTCCTTCAGTGAAGCAACATGTCCCCAAGTAGAGCCAGATGTTGAACACTCCATGTCAACTACCCTATAGCAGTATACCCATTTTTTTGCAAAATGGATTTCATCATGTTCCAATCTTTGTATTATCTGGGATTCATCTTCAGTCAACAGTTTGTTAAGATAGTAAACCCATTTTGCAATTTTATAATGTAAATTATCTTAGTAATACCATAATGTATCTAACAACCTAGGTAAAACTATCATTTTGATAAGGATTTTCATCTTAGGAGGTTTTTTGTCTCACTGAATCATTTGTGTTTCAGAACACAAATGATCGGTAAATTTTTTCCCTCCAGCCTCACCGAAAGCTAGGTTGGATTTTTTCGTCAAGATCTTAGGTAAGTCCTAGTGTTCTAGTCGAGTCTTCTGTAAAGTGTGTTGGGTTGTGTTATATTCTTTCCACGACTAACCTACGTAGTGAACCGGGGGGTTAGAGGGGGGGCGGAGCCCCCCCTTCGTTGCGCTGATTTGCGCAGCGAGGGGGCGGAACCCCCCCTTGAAAAATCAAGTTGGTAGTCTCGGTTTTGAGATCCAGTGGGAAATCTCTGTGTATATGTGTTTTATGTGTTATGCTCTCGCATTTTTATTTTTCTTGTGATTTAGAATTCGTATGTAGGTAATTTCTGTACGAGGTTAAAAAACCTACATTTGGTATCAGAGCTGTTTTGGCTTCAAGGGGATGCCTTTGTTGCTGAGGGGTTTCGCTCGGGCTGTGGTAGACCCTGTTCAGTGGGAGATCTGCGAGATCGATTCTGGTGGTGAAAGAAGATGGCGAGCAGCGGAAAGATAGAGATTGAGAAGTTCAATGGTCAGAGTTTTGAGTTGTGGAAACTCAAGATGGAGGATTTGTTGTTGGATAAAGATCAGTGGATCGCGGTTGATCTGGGTACTAAACCAACGGGAGTGACCGATGAAGAATGGAAGAAGTTGGATCGGAAGGCAAAGAGCACAATACGATTGTGTGTCTCAGATTCAGTATTGTTGAATGTATCAGGGGCTACGGCGAAGGCTTTTTGGGACAAGTTAGGGACTTTGTACCAATCTAAGTCTCTGGTGAATAAACTGTTCCTGCGGAAAAAGCTGTATAACCTGAGGATGAGAGATGGAGACTGGGTGACAGAGCATCTGAATGCGTTTAATACTGTGGTAAGTCAGTTATTATCTGTTGATATTAAAATTTCAGATGAAGATAAGTGCATCAGTTTGTTGTGTTCTCTACCAGACTCGTGGGATAGTCTGGTTATTGCAATAGGTAGCAATGCAACTGCTTTGCAGTTTGATGAAATAGTCTCAGCCTTGCTGACGGAGGAGATGAGACGGAAAAATATGGACAACCAGAATGGTGATGCCTTGTCTGTACGAGGACGGTCCCAGAACAGAAACAAAAAAGTCATCGAGTGGGAGATCTAAATCTAGAGGGAGATCTAAATCTCCAGGAAAACCTACAAAGGTGGTGTGCTGGAAATGCGAAAGGAAGGGCACTTCAGAAGGGAGTGTAAATCTAAAGCTCCTGATAAAGGAAAGGGATCTGATGATGCTCCTTCTGTAGAGGTGAAAACCACCTCAGATGAAGGTGGGGATGTATGGGCTTCTTCAAGTAACATGTTAGATCATGACCTGGCGTGGTTGATTGACTCCAAGTGATCCTTCACTTCAACTCCCCATAGAGAGTGGTTCGCAGTATTGGAATACGATGGTGTGATGTCTTCTTAGGAGATGATAGGAACGGCTTAGAATCATTGGTCGCGGAAAGTAAAGTTGAAGTTGCAAGGTTGGATTAAACGCCTCGCGTGTCTGCCATATTCCTGCGTTGGCCAGAAAATGCTGATTTCTGTTAAGCAAGTTGGATGATGCAGGTGTAAAGATAGCGTTCGAGAAGGATACCTACAAGATGGTTCGAGGAGCACTGTATTGATGCGGGGAGTTCGGATTGGAACTCTGTACAAGCTGCAAGGTAGCACTGTTGTTGACGGGTGCAATAGTTCTATGGTTCCTGAAAATGGAGTAGAAAATCTAGTGGTCTCTAGAGAGAAGACCATGCTGTGGCATCAAAGGCTTGGACATATTGGAGAGAAGGGCCTCGAATACTTCATGGTAAAGGTATGGTAGAAGGTATGAGTAATAGCTCTCTGGATTTTGATTTCTGTGAAAATTGTGTATATGGGAAGCAGAATCGGGTGAGTTTCCCCTCTGGTGGTAAGAGGACGAAACAAATATTAGAGCTTGTGCACAGTGATGTGTTTGGACCTGTGAAAGTTCCATCACTGGGGAAGTCTGTGTACTATGTATCATTTATAGATGACTTCTCAAGGAATACATGGATATATTTCCTTAAGAAGAAATCTGAAGTCTTTGACAGGTTTAAAGAATTTAAGGCTCTGGTAGAAAATCAGACAGAGAAGAAGATAAAGGTACTGAGGACAGATAATGGTGGAGAATTCTGCAGTAAGGAATTTGAAGAATTTTGTAAGAAGTGTGGTATAGCACGACAAAAAACAAATCCATATACACCTCACCAAAATGGAGTCGCAGAAAGAATGAATAAGACGTTGATGGAAAGGGCAAGAAGCATGCTCAATGGTGCCGGGTTAGGACAGGAATTCTGGGCAGAGGCGGTCGATACTGCATGTTACTTGGTCAACAGGTCACCTTCATCAGTGTTGGAGGATAAGACTCCACAAGAAGTATGGACTGGTAAGAAACCCTCTCTTTCACATCTAAGGGTATTTTGATGTGATGCATATGTACATGTTCCAAAGGAGAAACGAACCAAGTTGGATAGTAAATTTGAAAAGTGCATCTTTATTGGGTATAAGGATGGTTTAAAGGGTTATAAGCTTTGGAACCCAGTCACACGGAAGGTTGTGTACAGTCGAGATGTCGTGTTCAGAGAGGTGAAAGATGTTATTAAAAATGAAGTCCAACCAAAGGAACCTGTGAAGATAGAGTTTGAACTAAAGGAGGAAGAATCAGACTCTGTAGCAGAGGAGGAATCAGAAGATGAAGTGCCACAAACTCCGGCTGTGAGAAGATCAGCTCGAGAAAGAAGGCAGCCAGAAAGGTATAGTCCATCTGCTTTCTGTTCAAACTTTGCTTTGTCTGTTACTGATGATGATCCCAGAACTGTGAAGGAAGCAGTGGATTCAGAGGATGGAAAACTCTGGAAAGAGGCCATGGTTGATGAAATGGCATCTTTGCACAAAAATGAGGCTTGGGATCTGGTGGAGTTGCCGGCTGGAAGGAAACCCATTGGCAGCAAATGGGTGTTCAAGAAGAAGACAAATGCAGAAGGGAAGGTGGAGAAATACAAAGCTCGGTTGGTAGCAAAAGGTTATTCCCAGGTGCCGGGAATTGATTTTGGTGATATTTTTTCTCCTGTTGCCAAGGTAACTTCTATTAGATTACTTTTATCTGTTGCTGCTGCTTTTGATTTTGAGGTAGAACAGATTGATGTGAAGACAGCATTTCTTCATGGGGATTTGGAAGAGGAAATCTACATGAAGCAACCTGAAGGCTTTGCGGTGAAGGGTAAGAAAGAATGGTATGCAAGTTAAAGAAGTCTCTGTATGGGTTAAAACAGTCACCAAGGATGTGGTATCAGAAATTTGATACATTTATACGGGGACTTGGCTTCACTAGAAGCAAAGCAGATCATTGTGTGTATTTTAAATTAATTGGTGACCGTGTTATTTATCTGGTCTTGTATGTGGATGATATGTTGCTTGTTGGAAATGACAAAGAAATTATCGAGGATTTGAAGACCCAATTGTCCTCCAAATTCGACATGAAAGATCTCGGTGCTGCAAACTATATTTTGGGCATGGAAATTAAAAGAGATCGGGCAAAAAGGAAGCTCTGGTTAAACCAGAGGAAGTATGTTGAGACAATATTGCAGAGGTTTAATATGCAGGATAGTAAACTGGTGAAGGTTCCTATTCCTGTAGGTGTGAGGTTATCTGCTCAACAGTGTCCCAAGACACAAGAAGAGGAAGAGGACATGTCCCATGTTCCATGTGCAAGTGCAGTCAGTAGCTTGATGTATGCCATGGTCTGTACTAGACCAGACATTGCACATGCAGTGGGAGTATTGACCAGGTTTATGTCAAAACCAGGGAAGGAGCACTGGATAGCAGTGAAGCGGGTTTTCAGGTATTTGCGTGGCACTAGTGATTATGGCTTATGCTACCAAGGAAGACTAGGATTGGACAGAGTGTTGGATATTCATGGCTTTGTTGATGCAGACTGGGCTGGAGATCTGGATCAGAGAAGATCTACAAGTGGGTATGTGTTTAACCTATTTGGAGGTGCAGTCAGTTGGATGAGTAAGAAACAATCTGTAGTGGCACTATCAACTACAGACGCAGAATACATGGCAGCCACTCATGCAAGCAGGAAGCAGTCTGGTTGCAGAGATTGTGTTCAAGTATGGGGTTAGTACAGGGAGCTATAAGGATAGACTGTGACAGCCAAAGTGCAATTTCTTGGCAAAGAACCCTGCTTATCATTCAAAGACAAAGCACATTGATGTTCAGTATCACTTTGTGAGGGATATGATAGAAGACAAAAAGGTGTGCTGGTAAAGGTGGACACTTTGAAGAATACTGCAGATGCATTGACAAAATCTGTGAGCTCTGAGAAGTTCTCTTGGTGTAGAGAAACAATGGGCGTTTCAGGGTTGGAAAAATGACTAAGCTCTCCTGTGGCCCCCTGTGGAAAGAAAAAAACAAGTGGGAGATTGTTGGGTTGTGTTATATTCTTTCCACGACTAACCTACGTAGTGAACTGGGGGGTTAGAGGGGGGGCGGAGCCCCCACTTTGTTGCGCTGATTGCGCAGCGAACGGGCAGCACCTGCCCCTGTCCGGGGGGTTTGAGGGGGGAGGGTAGCCCCCCTCTACGGGGTTCGGGGCAGCGTCCCGAGAAAATTTTTTTTTGGACCCTATATTAGGTTGGGCGAACCTACCTATGGTTTTTCGGTCCATGGTTTTTGACGCGATGGTTTTCGGTCCATGGTATTGGATGCTTCGGCATGTATAAATATGTATTGTAACATTGAAAGGAATATAATGAAAAATCAAGATGGTAGTCTTGATTTTGAGATCCAGTGGGAAATCTCTGTGTATATGTGTTTTATGTGTTATGCTCTCGCATTTTTTTTTTTTCCTGTGATTTAGAATTCGTATGTAGGTAATTTCTGTACGGGGTTAAAACCTACAAAGTGATTTGGGAATAATTTTAGCTGATTGGCTAAATTATTTTATTACAAATCACTTGGTCTACTAGATCATATTGAGTCGCAGAATTGGGTAAAATAATGGAGGGCTATAATGAATGGGTTTTCCCCCTTTGAGGATTGAAATGTAATTATCCTATGTAAATATTATTTTAGTCATGGTGCTAAAATATTATGGTTGGAAAAAATTATTAATCCCCTAATGTCTCAATTAATTAATTTAATGGAAAAAATAAATTAAAATCCTAAACTATACATTTAATTAATTAGAGCCAAATTAAAATTCTTAAGGAAAATAAATTCTCCAAATAAAAAAAATCGTGGGTTCTAGAGAAATTAATTTTTGGAGGTCCCCCTACCAAGGGAACATTGAAATTTTCAAGAAAGTTTGGACCCTTGTGCCTTGGTGATTAATTCAATGTCAATTATTTGAGGAAATTAGCTCAAACTAAATAATTTTGAGCTAATTAAAAAGGAATTAAAAGATAAATTCAAAAATTCCTCAAAAAATATATATTTTGACGGTGGAGATTAAAAGATAATTAAATATTTATCAACGGTCGAGATTACTTTGATGGGGATCAATCCAACTAGCCATTTGGAGAATTTATCTATAAATTAGAGGTCATTTGCCTCATAAACCATCTGATCATTGAATCATGTACTAACTCTTGAAGCTCTCTTGTAAATTTTCTGGATTAATAATAACACAAAGCCTTTGGGGTTTTGATTGATGGTGGTGTTCCTCTTCTACTACTTATGGTAATATTGTTATTAATGTTCTCCTAAATAATATTTTTATAATTTTTTGATTTTTAGCGTTTGGGAATAATCTATTGCATAGGTATCTTTCTTAGGTTATTGGATCTAAGATAGCATTTTAATTTAATTTAATTAGTAAGTATCTCTAATTCTTTAAGATTATATTGTTATTTTATATCTCTATCGATATGACAATTTGATCTAGTGTGTGCAGAAATCATTTGTATTCGAAAAACTTGGGCATTAGGGAAAGTCCTTGGTTGGACCAGCTAACTCCTAGGACATAAGGTCTGAAGAGTCTTCCTGATTGAAACCCTGGGATCTATCTGACGAATTTTCTTGCAGGGTTTCCTAGCTAGTACCTCATTTAAAATTATTTGTATTTCATATACTATGTTTAATCAATAAATCTGGCTAGGAAGATATTATATCTACATTCTTGGAGCGGAGTTGGACTCAAACGCATCAGATCTAGTAGATTTGTATTTTAATTGTATAGATCTGAAATTTTTTGTAGAACAATTTTAAATTTCTAACATTGGGGTTTTAGGTTTTATTTTTTGTACATATTCAAGATCTGGGTTTTATTTTTATTTTTTTATGCAGGAAGAGATCTAAGCCTTATCAATAGAAGTATTTGGGTTTTGAGATAGATCTAGACCCTGGAGGGAAACATTTGATCTCAAATTTTTTTTGCAGGGCCAACAAATAAATGATTACACAGTGAAAATGTGATCAAATTATAGGTCTAAAGACGAGGAAGTTTTCATTGCAATTTTTTGAAATTCTTTAGCATTCAGCAAGCCCCGTTTATCATCCTCTTTTTCCTGTGGGAGCTCTGTTGTGGCCCTCAAAGATCTCTGCGTCTTTTCCTAAATCCCCATGGCTCTCCTATAAAGCTTTACAGCAATCCTTCAAAAAGCTCTTCCATTGTCTTCCCTTGACACTTGCATTGTTTTCTCCTCTTTCCCCTACCTGTACTAGTTATTTCTTCTCCTCGGCAGTGTTGAAGCCTTCCTTTAATGTTGCCCTTCCTCCTTTCGTCACTTTTGCAGCTCCTTTCAGACTTGTGGTATCCCTCCAATATCCTTGCCACTGCCCTCTTACCTTGCCTTCCAACCCTCCTCTAGCTCAGTGTTTCCCCTATCTTCCTGTCATAACCCTAGATTTGTTTTTTCATGCTCTGTCGTGGCCTCAAGGCTTGCCTCCTGCTTGTTGCAACCCTCAAATGTCGCCCGTTTCTCTTTCCACCTGTAGGCAGCCTTCCCTTGATTGCATTTAACTCCCTTAACCCTTGTGTTGGCCTTTGTCTCATTCTAGCTTATTTAAGCTTCCTTTCATCATTATCTACCTCCATTCATCACTTATTAGGCATCATAAAAATTTCTAGGTTGACCCTTTATTTTTTGAAGAGGTAGTGGCATCATTGTGGGCCTACATGTGATCTTTATATTAGAGAGGGTTTGGGTTGTTGAATAGGTTTTCATTGATGTAAACACACCAAGCATACAAGGTATGTTGCATCCTGTATATCTCTCTCTCCCTAGACTCCTCCAAGTTACTCTCCCCCTTTAACATCACTGGCAAAGGGTGATTGACATGTCAAATGATATGGATCGTCATGAAAACATGCTCTCAGCATCATCTCTGCAAGCTTCCCCTAATAATATGCTTAATCATGTGGGAATGTTTCAACTATTCTTCTCCCCCTGAACCTGTTATGAGTTTGACATATTTGTCTTGTTATTTTATCCATGTTAGTTGTCTTTCAATTATAGACTTGTGCTACATACCTCTACATAAACTACCCCTATCAACATGCTTTTCTGCTGCATCAAATCCTATGTTGATTTTCCCTTTGAACACGTGTAACAGTAACCATGAAATGTCTCTACATATTTGGGTGTAAAGGATGAAAATTTGTTGAAGTTGTCTCGTCCCTGAAAATTCTTTTGTTTCTCTCCACGCCTGAATGCTCTATCTTGATTTGGTGTCATGAATGCATCATCCTAATTTGAAGCATTGGTCTTACATCTCTCTTTTTTGATTGATTTTTATAGAACCTTGACTTTGGGCTTCTATTCATTCTTGGGACAGGACTTCTTGACGGGTCATTTTTCTTCATTTTTTGGATAGGACTTCCTTACAAAAGACTTCTTCTATTCTTGTGGTTGTTCTTCATATCGTTTGACTTGTGGTTTCTCTTCATCATTGGAATTTGAGGTCTCACCAATATATCCAATACCTATCTTGATGAATTGAGATCTCTGGAAATTGATAATGTTTTCCAACACTTGTGAACTTTTGAGTTTCTGATTCAGTTTGTTTATTTCAGCTCTCAAGGTGACGATTTCCTGCTCATGGTTTATGCAATATTGTTATAGAAATATTTGGGCACTGTAACCCCAATCACATATGTCCGTAAACCAAGGGCTTCTAAACCCCTAAAAGTTTTTTTTCATACCCTAAAGGAACAAGGTCAACTAATTACATCATTTCCCTAAAGTTCTCCCTGAAAAATTGCTCAGAACTGGTCAAAACTGGACCATACAGACTACTCCATGCTGAGGGTGTGATGCATCTCACCTGTCACATGCAAAGGGTGCGATGCATACTGAAAATCCCTTCTGTAGGGTGCGATGAGCAAGAGCAATCAAATGGCAGAGGCAGTTTGCTAGGTGGAAACCCAGAGAATCTTCTAGAAACTGCTCATTTGACACTTGCCTCTCTGAATTCGCCCAGGGATGAGTAACAGATCATGAAATCTCCAAATGGAACCAGGAACTATCAGTGAAATGACACTAATAAAAATCCCAGAAGCTGACTCACCCACCTGCAAATATCTATATATGGATCCCTCATCCTAGAGATCCAAAGGCTGGAATTTTGTATTTTGTAAGGAAGTGTTGTTGGTTTCTCTGTGAAACATTGTATTGTTCGGTGATCTAGATTTTCATGAGGTGAAGAGGGCTTTCATGCTGGGAGGATGGCACTGGATCAGATCGTTGGGTTGTAATCCTCTCTTCTACTACTTCTATCAATAAAGCTATTTGAGTTTTCCTCCATATACTTGTATATTTTTTAATCTTGTATTGGTGTATGCATATGTATGGTTAATATACATCTAATCCTATATTGTTTATGGTTATAGATCTTTATGCTTTGATGGTATTATGCTACTTTGACTTCACATGTGTTCTTTGAAGTGGGACAAGTGAGGAAGGAGTGGCGAAACTCTATCAAAGGAGGGAGGAAACAAGCAAGGAGACAAGCGAAAGACTGAGGTTGGTACTCTCTGCTTCTCTTTCATCTATCTCTCATAAAGGAAAACACAAGTAACTTTGGTTTGTTTGTTTCTAAGATAGCTACCCATCTTAGTGGGACTAGTAGCTCTGAATGGACACTCGTTTTCCCGATAACAAAATGGCGACTCCACTAGGGATCAAATAGTTTGATTGTTAGTCACTGTTGTTTGCTTTATAAACTACAGACGGAGCCTGAAGTTAAGCTAGCTAGCCTTCGAACTTCTTTTGCTATGCAACTACAAAGTAGGTCA
This sequence comes from Pinus taeda, assembly GCA_000404065.3. Taxonomy (NCBI): domain Eukaryota; kingdom Viridiplantae; phylum Streptophyta; class Pinopsida; order Pinales; family Pinaceae; genus Pinus; species Pinus taeda. The sequence goes on from APFE030627319.1 coordinate 62,040, forward strand.
ACGTTGTTTCAATTAATCTCTAGGTTAGTTTATGAACTAAACATTTGACTTGAAAAAATCCTAAGTGCCCTGGTGGTAGCTCAAATAACCTCATTAGATCAGCCCCTATACTTTGTGTTTACTATCTATCATTAGCTTAGCCTAAATCCTTGAACTTAGCTGCAAACTGTGAGTGAAAACCAAGCTCAGTCTCGTCCTGGACCATCTCACTGTATCTCATTGACAACCTAGATGCATCGCACCTCCCGTGTGTTGCAGGTGAGATGCACCCCTATTTCCCTGTGTTACATGTGCGATGATTGAATGAGACTGTTTCTGCCTCCATATTTTGGATTTTCCTTCATTGTTTTCAAATCTATTCAGTAGTTTTGCTATATATGATAAAAATATCACTGTTGAAACTCCTTTCCTTTGCATTATTTAGCCTCCATTGATAAAGAATTGTGAATTTTTTTATGTATTTTTCATCATTTGCAGTTCTCCTTTGCAAACAGTAGCTTAATTGAACTGTCATCTTTTGATTTGAAATTTTCGCAAGTGTCGTTTTCAGTCAAAGAAAAGAGTGTCATAAAGTCTTCCTCTTTCATATAGTCGATTACACTTTTTCCATTGTATTTGATTTGAATCATCAATTCTTTCAAGTGTCGAAAGTAGTTTTCAAGTCGAAATTGAAATTGTTGTCTAAATCTTCCTTTAGTTTTTGAAAAGAAATTGCTAAAGTGTCGCTTTGAGGAAAGATAGTTCAGATTTGTACTTAGTTTTCTTTTGTCATTCTCACATTAAGGAAACTGAAAAACAAATACATGCATGTGCATTTGCATTTAGACTGCATGCGGAAATTGATTTAGGACAGTGCATCTTAGTGTGTGCTCTTTGCTCTATGTTGAAAGAATTTTACTTCTCTTTCCTTAGTAGCTAGGATTTTCATTGCTAAAAGAAAGTAAATGACTGTTTATCATCTTAGATTGCATATTTATGAATTGTATATCTACATCACGCAGTGAACCTTAAAGGTGAACTTCTTAAGAAATATCAACTATAAAATAAACCTCAATGAACATAAAAACACTTTGGAACCTAACACACAACATCTAGAAGTCTAGGCTAGAGACGTATTCTGGCGTCGTAAATCCTGGTAACTATCGTTTTCATCATAGGTTGGGTGATTCCTCATCTTTGATACAACAAGTGCCAGTACAGACTTGTGCTCCCACGTACCGTCAAGTATATATTGGGAGACCACAATAGGCTATATCCTTTATCCTTAGGAAGCCATGTGTGCCACCCTATCGATCGCAATGCACCGAACATAGCATTCGGGAAGATTGACTATCGTACGTAAAAAGTATTTTGCAGTTTTGCGATTGGTTTGGTAATCCCTCTATCTAGATTTCTAGAGTAGTCACTTTCATTCCTTTTCAGACTCTTTAAAAGAAAAGGTCCATCTGAGCACTTGTCACTTCAGGCTCATTAAAAATCGAAGGCGACTAGAGTCATCTTTAGCTTTTTCTCGACTCTTAAAAATTGAAAAAGCAAGTTGTGTCAAAGCGTCATAAAATTCATTTAATTCAGAATAACATTTTCCCCTTTTTATTTTGAGTTGATCAAGTAATCCGCAATCGTGGAAGAACGTCAATCAAAACCCCGTCATTGACGGAGACTAACGAGTCAACTGTCTTTGACTCTGGAAACAAAACCATTCTGGGCCAAGCGATCTTGTTTAACTGGGTTAAAGTCTCCTAGTTTATTTGAAACTTTTGTTTCAACATCCCCAGAGACTCCAGCTACTCCAACTATTTCTAGTATTCCTGCCTCTATAGAAAAAGTTCCACAATTACAAGAGGACATTAGAACTGATCCTAGTGTAACGGTAAACACTTCTATTCCTAAACCAGCTCCATCTAGGGTTGATTCAGAAGGTGTCACCCACTCCAACATCTGTCTCTGCAGAGTCTATACCTTCTTCAGCACCGGAAATATTTTACGGACCTGACGGTTTGCCTCTTCTGCCTGGACTAATTGATATAGAAGAGATTGTGGAGTATCTTCCATCTAGTACTCCATTACATTTTGGAACTGCGATCCACCTATATCCTTCTACTACTGAAGTTAGTCACCCTTCATCGCAAGTTCTTGTAGAATTGCTAGGAAATCTTTTGGATAGACTCGATATGCCTAAACAACCATCGACATCTAGGACTATGTCATTTGATACAGCAGCAGCAGAACCTCCTGCCACCACTCTGACAATGTTCGTTGGTGTACCATCTGTCCCAACTAGTTCTCAACCACTAGATGGAGTCCACCCAAGGACTATTTCAACAGTATGGTTTGTTCCTATTTGTTCATCCGGAAACTTATCTGGAATTTCTTATGTTAAGTCTCAGCAAATTGATCCGTCGCAACAGTATCAATTTCGGCAGTCTAGTCTCCAAAGGCCAATTTTCCCTTTGAACACTAGATTGTCGCCATATGGGGGGCAGTATGCCTTTTCATTGTTCCCTCCGGGAGAACAACCATATGAGAGTTCACAACAGAATTCGGGTCAAGTTGGAATCACATCCAGTGGTTGGGTACCAATACTGCCTCAACAACCGAGAGTTGTATATTCAATGCAACAAAATCAACCTGTGTCGAACATTCCCACTACACTGGCTATTGTGACAGTGTTGAAAGTACAAGCGTTGCCTGTTGTATGTCAACCTCCAGTCTCTCAGGTCGTAATATAACAGCCTCTTGTCTCCGCAACTCAATCACAACCACTGATTAGTGGCTCCTTAACTTAAGTAACTCAGGCTCAAATGGGTACTATAACCCCTTATCTTGGTGAAACATCTAGTATTGGGCAACAGCAAATGGTCTCACAGCCATGGCTGGTGCAATATCAACAACCGCAATTCCAGCAAGCTTACCAAGGACCTGAGCAACAAAGCTTTGCAAGTAATGGGTAGCCATATATTCAAAACGGTTACCAACAATCATATTATAATGGTTACGCCCATCAACCTTATCAAAGTTATCAGCATCAAATACATTATGCTGGTATGCAAAGACCCACGGTGCAGGCGATCCCATCTTATCCTGGGTATGCTTCACCAAACCTGAATCAACAGTTGCCTTTCATAGCAACTTTAGAATTACCAGTTCTGAATTGGCTAACAAATGATCCAATTGCTTATGCCCCTTGGTGGTCGGCCATTCCTAATAAAATTCCATCAGATATTCCTAAATTCAATGGAAATCTGGGTGAGGATCCATCGAATCATGTAATGACCTTTCATCTGTGGTGTTCGTCCAACACTCTCAATGATGATTCAATTAGGCTTCGCCTTTTTCAGTAAACGTTAACTGGTCAGGCAGCAAAATGGTACATCGAATTGCTTAGAGCTTCATTTGATAACTTCAGCACCCTCTCCACCACCTTTTTAACCCATTTTCAGTTACCCATAAGGTATGAAACAGGAATGGAATTATTACCAATTTTAAGCAGACAATAGCCACTCACATATCTGATCATATTCATGAGTGGTGACGTCATCGTAGAATGGTAAAGACATATGTTTTGTTAGCTGAATGGTTTATTAAGTCATTGTTACCTTCTATTAGAGAAGATATGGCCAAGGGAGGAGTTGTCACTGAAGAGCAAGTCATTGCTCGTGCGTAATATCTAGACTTGATCTATACTCAATCTGGCACGCACTAAGAAAAAATTCTTGATGCTCCTAGATCGGAGTTTTCCATTCCTCCTTCCTAAATCGAACAGGGACTCTCATGTCAGCGACGACATGATTGGTACCTCAAGTACGCAAACTACGAAGGCCTCATTTGGTAAAGCCCTTGCAGTTTCTAGTAAAAAGGCAAATGACAAACTTCCTACCTCGGAGGTTAATGCAGTGTCGACCGAAAAGGCAAATAACCGAAGCAACCAGGGGGCAACAAGAAAAAAAAATAAAAAAGAAGAAATAGGATGATTCGTCTCCTAAAAAATCTTCTAAAAATCCTTGTAGGCAAACGAAACCTAATCGGCCATGTCTCATATCTGATGAGGACCATTGGATGAGAGATTGTACACATAAAGTTGAGATTAAGAAGTTCTTCAAGAGTTCAAAAACCTCAGCGGTATTGATTGGTCCGTTTCCAAACCCAGAAACCAATCTGGTTGCTAGTGACAATGCTTCCCCATCCCAAATGCTTATGTTGTCCATTTCAAAACAGCAAAATAATGCTTTGATATTGACAAGGAATAAGGATTACGGGAATCCACGGCTACCAAACAACAAGGCTACAAATCAACCTAGTAGTTCGACAACAACTTCAACCGAAGTTGAGCCACCCATCATTCCTGAGCTAATGATAAAACCGCCAAAGGGAGTAGTACACAAATCGACATTTAATCCTCATGCTCGAGCAGCACAGAATTATAATATAGTAGAGGATCTAGCCCAATCACCATCCGCTATGTCAACACTTGAAGTACTACAAAATTTCCCCTCCCAAAATCAAGCTCTATTATCAGCAATAGGTGGGTTGACCTAGCGGATTCCAATCTTGTGGCCTTTAATCATAAAGGATACGAACCTCAATTACTGGCTCAACTCGCTTTCCTCATACAAGTGAAAGCCCTCAACAAAATTGTTCATTGAACAATTATTGATGAGGGGGCGTCTACATGCATTATGTCAATGCGTTGCTGGAAAACTTTAGGCTCACCACACTTGTCATGATCGTCAACGACATTAAAAGCATTCGATGGATGAACATACACCCCATACGGGATTTTAAGTAACTTGCAAGTTGAACTGGGGGGAAAACAATAGAAATTGATGTCGAAGTTATCAATGGAAACCTCGATTACAATATCCTACTGGGAAGGCCTTGGATTTATGCTTTGGCTGCAGTTGTGTCAACATACTTTAGAAAGATTCCATTTTCTTTTCAAGGAGGAATAACAATCATTTATCAACAAACCTTCCTCCCCAACAGTTCACAAGTTACGGGAAGCATTCCAATGATCCATGGAAGCTCTCATTCGCTCCAAAACATAAAAATAGGCCTCCTAAGAGACCCGACCTTAATGGGTACTTTTGCCCTACTGCCTCCAAATAACCTGGCAGAAGTGGCCACAGTGGAAACCTGCAACATGATATCTTCTATATCTACAACGATTCAGAAGATTTCCAAAAATATAGTTAACATGGATCATCGCCAAGTATTGCCTCCAAGCCCAATAGAAATATTGTAGCAATCAATTTTCTTGGCTTGGGCGGCAAACCCAAATCAACACTCATCGAGTGTTTGGATAGATAGGTCTAAGGAATATGGTACCTCCTCAGATCCTTGGTCACATGTACATTCTACAAACGAAGGAATTGTTCAATCAATAATGATAGGAGAGTCACCATAGGAAGATTACCACCATCATTCCCATTTTTCGGATTACCATGAAGATTTTTCCAGTGACCTTAATCATCCTTCAGTTTTTTATTTTCTATCAAATACTCTAAATATGGTGGATTCTGAGTGAAATCTATCCAATATTGAAGAAACTATTGCCATAAATATCTCCACCAAACAAGATGTTGTAGAGAATATTCATGTCGGCAAATCTTGCTCTTCTTTATAACTGGAAATATATTGCGCTCTCTTTCGTGAGTTCAGAGATGTCTTTGCATGGTCATATGAAGAAATGCTAGGCATTGGGTCGAGCATAGTTGAACACGAAATCAAGATGTATCCAGATGTCAAACCGATACGACAATGGCTTCGGCAGGTGCACTCTGTTATCATAAAATCAGTACTAAGGGCTGCTACTTAATAAGATCTCATGAAACTTTTTCAGACCAGGCTTTAGACTAAGGTTAGCCTCCTTAGTCAGAGAGGGCTCTCTCACAGATTTTTGATATGCATTAAGGGCAAGAAAAGATGGCTAACTCTTTAAACAGTAAATGAAGTTTAAGTTGGTTGGAACAACAAAATTAGGCTTTACCCATTGGGCTCATGGAGTCATACACTTCTACAGTAAACAAGTAGCTACTCAATCATGGAAACCAAGGCATATAATGTCTCAATGCTCAAAACATTTACCAAGCAGAACCTCAACTCAATAAACATACACAGAAAGTCTGAGCACTAGGTGAATTCAGAGTGATTGCATGTTTAATGAACTGTAAAACAAGAAGAATAAATACCAAACCACATATACTCTGAGCATTTGAAACACAAGATGAATCTTGGGAAGAAAAAGTACTGCTTCTATTACTGTCAAAGTCTTTTTACATAAACCAATATGAAAACTCTGTTTTTATAAAAATCTCCAACCTCTTTTACATCAGAGTTTTTCCTATATATAGGAAAACAAAACTAAACTACCTTGAGTCTCCTCCTCCAGCATGAGGGGAGCTCGAAAATCTATCATTAATTGCCTTACCTTATATCTAAACTAACTTATTAAATACTAAGGTATTGTGCTTTAAATACATAGAGTCCTATTCCTATTCAAACTCTAATTCTATCTCCTCGTGTGCATGATTCCTTCTTGAGCTTTGACACCTGTACTATTTCTGTAGTGGCTGAAACACATTGGAGAGGCATCACTGAACGAGCTGCCTTGGATTCTAACTGTGCAGATGAATCATTATTTGATGAAGATGTGTGCCCTATTTTCACGGTCCCTGTTTTCCTTAATCTGCTCGAATATATAATAGCATGTTTGAAACCTTTAATAACCCAAGGTATGTACCGCTGCCATGTTTCTGATGTGCTGTAGGCGGGATTGATGGACAGGTGTCTCTCTTTAAAATTCCCGCTCATAATATCAAATAGCTGCTCTGCGTTTAAAATCATCACCTATTTAAAACAGTTTGCCTTTTGTCCCAACCAGAATCTGAGAAAATCCGAATCTCATTTTATCCTTCATCCCTTTTAATTTCAACTTGAGGATGGATGCAGTGCCTGGGACGTAGATCTCGCAATTTCTCTACAAGATTCAGTTACAAATTCTCTGCTTCTTGAAGCTGGTTTGATTCCAAAAGCTTCTTAGCAAGATGACCCATTCGCCTTATTGTTAATTGAAACTGTCCCAACTTACCTTCCTCCAGAATCCTTTCTTTGCCACATCTTTTGCAGAGGAGCCAGATATCTCAATCCATGTCTTTGAGAATAGAGCGCAGGCTGTCAGCATAAAAGTTAAATAGAACAGAGCATGAAAAGGATTTGCTGCCATATCCGCCAAGCTGGAAGGTGGAGTGATGTAATAAACAAGACCACCCACAGGAACAAATTGATCACTTAACGAATATTCAGACTCCTTCAATTTCCCCAACAGATTAACAAGAAGGTTTCCATTGTACTTCCAGTAAAGCAACTGGGAAATGAAATACAAGTTTTAAACACATATTTAATCTCCTCCAGCTCACCATCTACCATAAATTTGTAATTTATATTCACACCTTTTTTGCATTTGACATCACCCTGGTGGCCTTCAACACAATTTAAGATGTTCCATACCTTTGAATATGTTGGTATTGATATGAAGACCAGATCAGAAAATGGTGCCTGAGGATATTCTGATATTCTGACATAGCCTGAGAGACAACATATTCATTAGCCATTGCATTTAAAGATAATCTTACTGCCAATGCTAAATCTAATACCTTCTCCATTACTGACTCATCACACTTGTTTTCCACAGCATCAAGCACTTCAGGATGAAATTTATTAGCCCTTTTACTAATTCTTCTTGCTTTATTCACTGCTTTCTTTTTTCAAAGCCTTGTTTTCTGCTCTTAGGCTTGTGTTCAGCTGTTTCATGGTCTTTGCTTGCTTAAGAGCTGGCACTGTCCACAAATATGCATAAAGGGTACACAAAGGCTTCATACAGAGGCTCAATATGTCTCTGTTCATAATGACGACTGTCATCTGATTGGCTACCATGGTCACAGCCTGAGTCCCACTTATTCAACATGTTCCCTTCTTGTGAATGTAAAGATACCCTCTGCACTTCTGTGGTATGAAAATAAGCTTTTTGCATCTGCTGAGAAGCGGAATCGATAAGAGCTTTTATGTTTTCATCATTCTGAACACTGGACAAAGGAAAAAGGCTCAAGCTTCTACCCAAATCATGCACCACATTTTCCAGCTGTTTCACTAAGTTACTTCTTTGAATAGCCAATTGTAATCGATTCTTGTTGATACCTATTTGTACTAGTTGGCTGGCAATTTCAACATCTCTTGATAATGCCTCCAAAATCCCACTTATTAAAGGTGAACTTTCTCTTCCTTTTTGCAGCTCTATGACAATAATAGAGATGGTTTCCAAGAAGCATGCCAACTGAGAAAAAATGTCTTGTTCAACTGGTACATTGCGTGCAAAGCCCGAAACCTCTGACAATCTACTCAACAGGGACTGCCCAAGAACAACTACTGTTGGCAATTCTACTTCTAGCATCTGAGAAACAGTTTTCTTCAACAAGGCGTTTAATAAGGGGTTGCAAACGACCATTTTCAGCCATTTGACGAAAATTCTTGTCACATAATTCCAAATTCTCAAGGGTTTTTTCACCATTCTTAACAGCCACATTATTTTCAGATTTGCTGCTAGTCATTCCAACTAATATAAGAATAGCTCCATTTGCAGAACCTATCTTTTCAGATAAAGACTGGGATTTGGAAAGCTCCAATAACAAAGATATTGCTTCCTCCCTTTCCTGAGAACGCTCCCGTGATAAACATTTAACATAGGTACGGATGTAATCTACTTCAGCAATAGCTTCCTTATTGTCTTCATCATCTTCTACTAGCACACAAAGAGTTTCAAGAGCTCGACAGCGCATTTGCTCAACACCAGTTTTCAACCGCTCAACAATCATAGGTATCAACCCAGCATTACGTACCCGATATTTGTTAATTCTACTTTTACGATAGAGATGTTGTATATCTTTCAAGGCACATAATATATCTTCCTCTGATAGTGCCTTTATCTTAGCTATGCCTCCTGTCGAAACTTGCTTATGACTATGGTAGTCCTCTGGCTTTTTATTTTTTATGTTTGTGCTTGGAACGCTTATCCTTTCTTTTAAATTCTTCACCGGAGCTGCTGTTGTCATTCCCGCGTCTTCTTGTTCAATTTATTGGCCACTTCATCCCAAAATCTTTTATGAAACTTGAAACGTGTTGCATCACCAGACCCAGATGCTAAACTATCCAAACCGACTTATTTTCTGATGCTTCCAGCATATGCCTCGTGTGCCTCTTTGCTATCTTCTGATTGCCACCATGCCGCTTTTCCCACTAAGAAGCTCTGGTGTCATCCATGGTAATGTTCCTTGTACACCCCCAGAGACCAAAGTTTGGTGCTTTACCTGCTCAATCCACGGGGCTGTTGCTGGTGTTGGGAAGACAACGACAGCTTTGGGTTCTGTAATAGCAAACAGCTGTCTATTTGTCTGGTGTACGCTTGTTCCCTTTAATCATAACTTTCTCATTAACAGCAAATGGATACTGAACTCCCTTCGATTGCCGAGAAACATCCCCGTCCATAAAGAAGCCCACATCATCTCTTTTCATTCTATGCCAGGTTTATGCAATTCAACACAATTCCACAAGCCTGGGTTTTACTCTGGGCTAAATCATCAAGGCTTCCCGTCTCTAGAGATAAACCCAAGTGTGTTGCCCGCAAAAATCATTTTCTTTGACTGGAATCAATAGGCTGGCCCTTCCATAAAGAAAAGCAAGTTGGATATTTTTCAAGATTGAGAAGTTCAAATGACAAATATGATGACTGCATAAAAATCAATCTTTCAACATGAAGTCTTGCTCCTGTGAAGCAGTTATCAACAATTTTGCAAATGTCTTGATCTAGCTTTGCTACATCTACCGGAATTGTAAGGTCAATCTCCTTGAGACCGTAGTAAAGAGCGTTCACCGAATTATTAGGTAAAACATCACCAGGATTTACCATAATGCCCTCAGCCACAAAAGAAGTAATTATTAAACATGATTCCTCTTGAAGATTAATCTTAATGAGCTGCAACTGAACAACTGTTTGTGATGGACCAAAAAGGCTCTGGTGTGGCTCTAAACATTGCAGTGTCAATAATAGTAAGCACCATTCGGGCAAGAACCTTATCATCAAAATTTAGTATATGAACCTTCTGCTGAAAACTCGAGCAAATCCCAATTTCGTAGGGCGCTACGAAATCACTTGAAGCATGTTGCGCTGCGAAACTGTTAAAAGAGGATTCATGTGCTGCAAAAACACCCTGTCCTTAAGCTAGGCTAAACAATTTTTGGCAATAGAATTTTCAAGGATAACATGAGGCATGCCTGATATGGGGTAAGCTTTGGAAAACATATATATATTTTTTAGGTACACCCAAACCTTAGTGGAGGCCATAGAAGATTTTCGCTTTCACTGACCTCATTCACTTGTAGTAATTGATTAAATCTTATCTGTTTCCACCTATGGAAACATTTTGAGGTCAGTTGTACTTGCTGAGAAGTAACAAAAGGCCTGGGTGCCAAGAGTGGCATTCTATAACTCTTTGAAGCCTTTCCCACGATAATATAACGAAAATAAAAGTGCTTCCAATACTAAAAGGGGAAATTTTCTTAAAGGGGAAGAAAGCAATCCTCCGCGGCTCTTCTAGGGACCAAAGATCCACCATGGATGCTTGTATCAGAAACAACCCCAGAAAATCCACCATGGATGCTTGTATCAGAAACAATCAAAGTCTTACAAAACATATGAGGAATGTTAGTACTGGATGTATGCACTTACTATACCTCCTCTTCCTCTGAGGATTTCTCTGTTGGATGTGAGAAAATATATCAACCTAGTTACAAATAATTCCATATAGGAGATATAAAATATTTGTAAACAATTATTGTAAGGAAGCATTTGTTCTGACATTCAATAAGAGATATTGATAGAGACGGACTACACCACGCAATAATGACCACATGGCAATTTTATTAGATAATAATTCTTTCTCATTTCTAAATTTATTGCAAATTTTGAAATATTCGAAAATTGATTGGAGATTCTAATATTAACAAAATGAATATAAGCATAGTAACTCTCAAATAAATTTTAATTGTAATTGTGAAACCAAATATTCCAAAAATTGTAAGAGACGTAAACTCAAATTAAATTACCTGAGTTGCTTTCAATTTCTATTGCCCTGTATTTCAGGTCCATCCAAAGATCAAGTGAATTCTAGAATCTGTAATAAACATCAATTCAAATTGAATCCTGAGTGTACTCCTATTTCTACGGCCCTGAGTTTGTTGGAGGAGACCTACTATTCTTGCAAATGAAACTTAGGCTACACAGAGTGGTGATTTAGAAAACTTATGGGCGATTTGATTTTGAAATTCCTATCCTACCTACATTGATTCCAAGATCAACTGCTATGTTTCCTAGATCCAGCGTAAATGGGACTCGGTGATCACAAGCACATCTAAGACTTCCTATAATATGCATTGATTTGTTAAATGTCAGCTTCCAAGTAGTAATTTTATTGCTTTCTCTACACACGATTGGATTTTAAAGACAACTGCGTGTAGAAATTTCACCGTAGATCAAAATGATTATGCAATGTACTAAAGCAAAATACTGTATCTACTTCTACTATCAAACTTTGCAGAAGCTTAATCAATTTTGAGCAAGATCAAATAGAACACATATAACAGATGAAGAAGATTCAATCGCACATGAAACACAGAAGAATACTCTAGGGAAAGCCTCAACTAGAAACCCTGCTATATGTATTATCATACAAGTGGAAATATCTTAGGATTACACAAAGCTTTAGCTCACAAGCTATCCAGCTCTTAGTACAATCCCTCACTGCTGCTCATAGATAGAATAGACAACACATATGCCTTCCTTCAGTCCTCCAAGCCTCTTATTTCCTTGCACAGTTTCTCCTGGGTCCTCCAGTTGCCACCTGTGTGATTCTCACCTCACACACAACACTGACCTCAGAAATAATTGCGCAATCCTGAAGGAGTTAATTCCTTTTACATGGATGAGTTTCCTTTATAGGAAAATTCCTCCAACTGATAGTATAATGTCCTTGTCTTTAATCTCAACTAGCTCTTTGTCTGAATTGACATGCATGAGTTATTTATGAGATAATATTCAGTTATCTGGAGTACACTAGTTGCATGCATGCATGCATTAACTAACTAAACTCACAGTCAGTTCCACAAACTGTTGGAACTAATCTAACTAGACTTAACTCAGTTAACTAAGCTAACTAATTACAACTCAAAGTACAACTCATCCTGATCTCTTTAGTTAAGGGATAACTTCCTCAATCAAAGGGATAACTATTGCATGTCTTCACATAGACTTCATGTTTGATTTTCTCTAACTAATTAACTCAAGATGAATTAATTAATTATTTTACAAACAACTACTGAGCTCAAATTCGAATTTTAATTCTCAATTTTAATTCAGGGACTAATTAATATTGGAATCTATCCCGAAATGCTATTTATAGCAATGCTATTTTTAGCATTTCTATTTTATCATTCCTTGCTGCTATTTTCCACACTGGTACTTGAAATGCTATTTATAAAAATGCTATTTATAGCGTAAATATTTCTATTTTTAGCATTTCTTGTTGCTATTTTCAACACTCCCTCTCAACAAGAAAGGCATTCAACTTGAACCCGATCCTAAACCTTTGGAATGTTCTGCATGCAACACTTGTCTCAAGTGTTATTGCTCCAGCAACTCCAGAAACAAAAATATCCAACCTGAATCAGAATGATGCTTCTGTCATCAAAGTCTCTGACTACTATTGCCTCTGTCGACTTAAAACTCTGCACCTCTGTGCCCTTCAGTATCTGACTGCTCTAGTCTTTATCACTTTGATCTCTGGCTGCATCAATCACACTAATTCCTAGTGCTGCATCTGTGTTGTTATTGGTCGTATCTCCCAGCATGCATCCGCACTGCACCTCCTCTCATCATGTTGCATCGTGCTGCCCACTACTGCACTGCAACTCATTTATTGAGAAGTAAGTAAGAGATCTCCCAACTGACTTCCCTGTTGGGCTAGAAACACCCTCTGATGATGAGGCTCCCTCTGCCATTGACAAGTGCTCCCTCTTTGACCTCTGCACTACTGTAACAACTCCCTGCATCTCGCACCGTTGCACACCTCTTTGTGCCATCCTACGCTGGTACAACACTCATGTGCCTCTCGCGTTGTTGCAGCTTGCTATCTCTGTGTTGTCTTGGGACTCCTGCACTGTAGCTCTCTCTGCTACTCATCCGCATCCATCTTTACCCACTTAGCCAGTCCTGCTACTCCTCATTGGGGCTCCTGTAGCAAGGTCTAATCAAAGAGGCTGGGTACCTCAAGGATCTTACCCCTATTTCAGCCTTCTTGGGACTATCACTTCACATCACCCCACCTCCCACCTGGAGGTATGGCTGAATGTGATCTCTCTGCCCACTTGGCTCAAGATTTCCCCCTATTAGAGGTATGTGCATGAGTGGATGCCTCCACTCAGTCTCCTCTCTGCTTCTCTAGTTGTGGCTGCTCCACAACCTCCTAAAACTACTTCACCAATTGTGGCTCTTCCACAATTGTCTGAGACTTCTTCTAGCGCTGCATGTTGAGAGATAATGTACTCTCCCTCTCAACCACCAAGTCTCTAACATTTTCCTTGCTCCTCAAGGCTTTGCATGCATCTTGAACCTCAAGAGAATACAAGTTCTTGGCTAACACACCAATCTGTTTCATCTATCCTGTCGTCACGAAATTTTCGGGAAAAAGAGCTGATTTTAAATCAGTGATATCTCCCTCATCCGAACTCTGATTCAACCGATTTTTTTTTTGAATTTGGGTTTTTCCGCAAGAAATCTAGATTTGCTATTTGTTTCTAAAAATTTTGCACAAAAATTTCCAGATATGCTTTGAAAACTTGTGGCCCAATTTTTTTTTTTTTTTTTTTTTTTTTTTTTTTTTTGTTTTTTACTTCGAATTCTCTTCTTCATATACTATTCATTGCTTCGATCACCTTTGATTTGATAAACTTGTTTCTGATAACATGTAGAAATTTCACCATAGATCAAATTGATTATGCAATGTACTAAAGCAAAATACTTTATCTACTTCTACTATCAAACTTTGCGGAATCTTAATCAATTTTGAGCAATATCAAATAAAACACATATAACAAATGAAGAAGATTCAATCACACATGAAACACAAAAGAATACTCTGGGGAAAGCCTCAATTAAAAACCTCGCTATTTGTATTATCATACAAGTGGAAATATCTCAAGATTACACAAAGCTTTAGCTCACAAGTTATCAAGCTCTCAGTACAATCCCTCACTGCTGCTCATAGACAGAATAGACAACACATATACCTTCCTCCAGTCCTCGAAGCCTCCTATTTTCTTGTGTAGTTTCTCTTGGGTCCTCTAGTTGCCACTTGTGTGATTCTCACCTCACACACAACACTGACCTCTGAAATAACTGCACAATCTTGAAAGAGTTAATTCCTTTTGCATGGATGAGTTTCCTTTATAGGAAAATTCCTCCAACTAATAGTACAATGTCCTTGTCTTTAATCTCAACTGGCTCTTTGTCTAAACTGACATGCCTGAGTTATTAATGAGAGAATATTCAGTTACCTGGAGTACACTAGTTGCATGCATGCATGCATTAACTAACTGAACTCACAATCAGTTCCACAAACTATTGGAACTAATCTAACTGGACTTAACTCAGTTAACTGAGCTAACTAATTACAACTCAAAGTACAATTCATCTTGATCTCCTTAATTAAGGGATAACTTCCTCAATCAAAGGGATAATTGTTGTGTGTCTTCACATAGAGTTCATGTTTGATTTTCTCTAACTAATTAACTCAAGATGAATTAATTAATTATTTTACAAACAGTTGTTGAGCTCAAATTCTAATTTTAATTCTCAATTTTAATTCAGGGACTAATTAAAATTGGAATCTATCCCGAAATGCTATTTATAACAATGCTATTTTTAGCATTTCTATTTTATCATCCCTTGTTGCTATTTTCCACTTGCAAAAATTGTCCATGGTTATCCCAGAAATCATTGGTTCTCTGGATGCATGATCCACCAAAAAAGGATGTCATTTTTTGAGAAACATGTACCTTGATTTTAAAACTGAAATTCTTTGGATCAGAGAAGCATATCACAAAATTACAAAGCATGCTTAGATGAGGACAATGTTGAGGAAACAATTTGGCTTCCATACCTTTTATGGAGCACATCATTTTTTTTTCCAATTTGCCTACAAACAAATCTATGTGTATCTTATCTATTTTTTTTGTTAAATGATTTATGCATATCTATATCATACAGTTGTAAAACAGTATGAGACACCAAATTCATGCATTTGAAAACAATACCTTATCTATTTTTTTGTTAAATGATTTATGCATATCTATATCATACAATTGTAAAACAATATGAGACACCAAATTCATGCATTTGAAAACAATACAGACACTGGATACCTGTAATTGAGATACCTGTAATTGATATTTGGATGCAAACAGGAGTACAAAAGAATTTCCAAAAGCAGAAACATTCAAGGGACTTTGAATTGTAGATTGAGTTGCTCACTTCATTGTAGACTGGGTTGCAGACTTCATTGTAGACTATGAAGTAGACCGAGTTGCAGACTTCATTGTAGACTGAGCTGCAAATAGAATTTCTCACCTTTATATTATTGTGATCTCTCAAAAGAAAAGGCTAGAAGAGTGATAAGGCAAAGGTTGGAAGAGTGATAAGGCCCTATGTGCTAGCCAGGTAAAGCCCAGATGTCAATGTCACCAAGATCCGAATGTCCAAACGTCATAAAAATTGGAAGGCAATTAAAGTTGATCACATAGAAAGGCAATAAAAGGTGATCACATGGAGTTAATCAAACTTAACATTTGTTGTTAGTGATGTAATTACTTTACCAAGAAAAACCCCATGCTAGTGTATATCCTAACGTAGATTGTGTCACGTTGGTTGTGTCAATGTGTATCTTAGGTTTAATGTTCACTAATATCGTCGGTGCCTCAGAAATAGGCCAAATAAGACCTTTGACTTTAAACTTTGATTAAAACCATGGAATTTCATAAAACCATGCTATGAAACTGCATTTTTCTCTAACTTCAATAAATTCAACAGGAAAATGGCTTGTATGGATCAAAATTTCAACAAGAAACTGCATTCTAGGATAGCAAAGGGATACAATCAATCAAACATTACCTGCTCCATCTGACTCGGAGGGAAATACACCCCTCACGACATAATTTCCCTTCGCAAGTAGCAAGGTGAGAGGACCCACAGATGCGTGCCAGAGCTCAGAACATATAGGCACTACCATTTCTCCATTGCTATTATTTTCTGCTTCAAGAGGCTTGAACGCATCACCACCTTCTATATCAAGAATCTCCATGAAGCAGCTTGAATTCCACCCTTAGCAAGCCCACTAGCTTGAATCTCCAAGTGGGTTTTTAGAACCTCCAATTGGACTTTGTCAAATCTAGATTTATGCAACACATGTGAAATGGCTAATTGTATGCTTCAATCTAAAGGACTTAGTCTTCATTTTTGGGAAGAAGCAATTAACTATGTAAGTCACTTTCGTGTTTTTGGAAGTGAAGCATGGGCCCATATTCCCGATGAGAAACATAAAGCCTTAGAACCTAAGAGTAAAAAATACTTTTTGTTGGATATTCTGAAGATGTCAAAGGATATAGACTTCTTCCACCTAAGTCCAAAAATGTTATCATTAGAAGAGATGTAAAGTTTGCTGAAAATATATCGGCCTACGAGCCTAGTTCGGCAGATGTGACACCTCTCTCTATCCCTTCTACTTCTAAAAATATTTCTTCTTCAGATGATGACAGCGAGGATGACAATCCTCCCCCACCTTCTTGGGATCCTCCTTCATCTCCTCAGCTTCCAAAATGGGTCTGTGCTTCTAGGGATGCAACAGGTTCTCTTGTAAGTGATCCTACAGATCAGTGATGTACACATTCTCAGTTCGATAGAGCCTATTCTTTATTGGCTCAAGCTTGAGCGAATTATGATCCTGACACCTTTGTAGAAGATTTAGGCCATCTAGATTGGGACGCAACTATGAATAAAGAATATTGTTCATTATTGGCAGATGATACATGGCATCTTGTCCCTCTTCCAAAGGGATGAAAACTTGTTAGATGCAAATGGGTTTACATAACCAAGTTTGGACCAGATGGAAAAGTTGATAAACATAAGCTCTTCTTGTTGCTAAGGGTTTTTCACAAGTTGAAGGCATTGACTATACTGAAGCCTTATCCCCTGTTGCCAAAATGAACTCTATCCACCTTGTTCTTTCCCTTGCTGCCTCTTTCAAATGGGAAGTCCATCAGATGGATGTTAAATCTACCTTCTTGCATGGGGACTTGCATGAAGAAATCTATATGGAACAACCTCCTGGCTTTATACAAATAGAATCCAACCTTGTATGTCGGATTAAGAAATCCCTTTATGGTATCAAGCAAGCCCCTCGGGTTTGGTATGCCAAAATGGATAGCTTTCTTTTAGATACTGGCTTTTCTAGGTGTCATTCTAACAATAATGTGTACACCAAGAAAGTGGGTAAGTATATTATCATTCTTTTTCTTTATGTTGATGATATTATCCTTACTGGTAGTGATCCAAACCTTATAAACCATGTGAAGTCCAGCCTTAGAAAGTAGTTTGAAATGACAGAATTAGAACACTTGCATTATTTTCTTGGACTTCAAGTCTTGCAATCCAAGGAAGGTATTTGCCTTTCCCTTTCCAAGTATGCATGTGATATTATACGCCACTTTCACATGGAAGATTGTAAGCCAGCCCCTTCTCCCTTTCAGTCTAGAGCCAAACTTTCAGTCACTTGTACTTCCCCTGAAGCCGATGCTACCTTATCTCGTCATCTTGTAGGAAAACTTTTGTATCTGACCCATACCTGTCCTGACTTTTCCTTTATTGTTGGCCTTATTGCTCAGTTTATGCAAAACCCACATGAAATTCATTGGAAAGCAACTAAAAGAATACTTCGTTGTGTTTGAGGTAAGTTCATTTTGGCATTCATTACATTGTAGAAGCATCTCCTTTATTGGTTGGTTTCACTGATTCCGATTGGGTTGGTGACCCTGATGATCAGAAGTTTATTGTAGGTCATGTCTTCACTATTGGTTATGGACCTATTAGATGGGCGTGCAAGAAACAAAGTGCCATTTCTCTTTCTTCAGCAAAAGTAGAGTATCATGGCACCATAGAAGCTAGTAAGGAAGCCCTGTGGTTTTTTCAGATCCTGTCAGAGTTTGGCTTTTAGCAGCAACATCCGACTACACTTTGGTGTGATAATCGTGATAGCAAGAACTGCTATCTTCTTCTCAAATCGTGATCCCGAATCGTTATGTACTTTATGACGTCGATAACTGGAATAACTCCTGTTGTTGGCCATTAACATTATGGCTTGCACCTGTAAAAGCAAAAATATGCTATTATATTTTAACCTAGTTCAGACTACAAAAAAATGTTATTATATTTTAACCTAGGTCAGACTTAGAGTCTCACTCATAGTAATTTGAGTGATGTTGAAAATAAGTAGTTTGTCAATGAGTATTAAATGAGTGGGGTTGTATATGTCCATTGTTGTATTTTGGGAAGTTAGTTATTTAACTATAGGCATAAACTGCCCCACTCATTTAATCCTCACTGCCAGGCTACATATTTGTTGCCATTTGAGTGAGACTTAGCCCTGAAATTTGACATTGTGTAAGATGTAATTTAGGTATTAAGATGTATTTAACA
>APFE030627335.1:0-20896 GCA_000404065.3 Pinus taeda
CCCCTGGTAATGTCTGTGATTTGAGGTATCTCTAGTGGCCAATACTTCTAGGTTCTTACCTAAGGTGACTGGGACGGGCTGTCCTGGTACCTCAAACGGACGGACCTACTTTGTCTTCATTTTTTGGGAGGGTGCTCGTCTTCACGAGAGTACTTGGCCCCTCAATCTGAGGTTCGGGCGAAGCTCAAAAGTAACCGTAACCGTACATTTGGCCATCCTTCTCTGTTACTCATTGAGAGACTGGGTTTCATCTCCAGTAATTGGTGTTTATCAGACAAGGTACTTTCACTTTGTTTGCTGCTTGTCATTTTTATTGTATTTTTTCTTTTTAAGTACCCGAGTGCTATCGTTTTTGAAACTTAAAGAACATCACCTTAAAATTTAACTGGTAAAATATACCAGTCATTGTGACTACATCCGGCCCTCACCGTCAATCCAGATGGTTGTTAGGACTTCCTCCACTCACTGTGGAGAATCTGCCCAGATCCACTGACTCGGTTTCTTCATCTTCGAAGAATCAGTCTCCTAAATTGCACACGGTGTCTATGTGGACAGCCGACAATTTGTTTATTTGATTCAACAACGGCTAATATGAAATCCCCTATTCTTCATGCAGAAGAATTCCATTCCTAATTTCACTTGCAAGGCTGCAAGAGATTTCTGTTTGAAATCTTCTCAGAATTGATGGAATCAATAGATGTTACTATTGAAAAAACAGATGAGTCCAAATTAATATCACATGGATCTTTTGGTGCACTAGTACTTCCACCTAAGCTAACCTTAAGTGGCAACACCTACAAGGTCATCTCATCTTTAATAGTGTTGTGAATGACAATTTACTCTCAAACCTTCTGCCCTTATTATTGTTTCACCATCAAAAGTTAGCCTTGCTATATTAGTTCCCTCATTCACATCACATTATTCTTTACATGACTTTTGTGCTGTGGTGATTTGATGAATTCCAGGTACTACTATCACAGAAATAGAATCCCTCTATTAATATTATGGAGCCAACATTGACTACAAATGCCATTCCTCTGCTGTTGAATGGTTCCACTGATATTCAACCACTGCTCCAGATAATCGATATTGGTTCTGTTACATCATCAAAAACATCCTCACACTTTTGCATTACTCTATCTGATGGAACACATCAACACAAGACTTTGCTACCATCAACATATAACCAACAGGTTGCATCTGAAGACATTCAAATTGGCTCAATAATTCTACTTAAAAAAGCAGCTTGCACGGTGCTTCAAACCTCCTCGTAAGGCCCAACATTTGAATTTACCCTTTTCTATTTTTTGTCTTCTATACGCTTCCTACATTACATAGAAAAAAAAACAAAATCTTCATTAATTCATTTCTCGTTTGTTTACATAAGGTCCATCCGAGTGGTTGAGCTTGAAGTTGTGATGCGCTCAGCATCATTGACGAAGGACTCATCAACACTGCTACATGCAAAGGCAGGTACATCCTAAGTTAGCTCTTCATCAACAATAGATACCTTGCCCTCTGTAGTTACTCCACCAATTACGGCAACAACTACAACAATTCCATTCACGGCACTCAATCCTGCTCGAAAATATTGGTCTATCCAAGGTAGAGCATATGCAAAAACATCATTGAATACTTACAACAATGTGCGAGGGTCAGGAAAAGTTTTTGGGTTTGATCTTATCAATCGTGATAAGGAAGAGATCCACCTTTCTGCATTTGCTGAATTGGTTGAATCTCTTTACAGTCTAATTCAAGTTGAGCAGCTATACATTGCTTCAAATGGCACAATTAAAGAAGCAAATCCAAACTACAACCACCTCAAGAAAAAATGGGAAATTTACTTGTTTGCTGCTTCCACTATCAATCCATGTCCCATAGATGATCCAACGTTTCCTTACCAGAGCTTTCACTTCAAGACTATTGCTGAAATAAAAAGTGCAAGTCCAAATACGAATGTGGATGTCATTGATGTTGTTACTTTCACCTCACCTGCATCAACAATTCGACGAAAAGAAGGAAGTGAAACATTAAGGAGAACACTCATATTAAAAGACAAGTCGGGTTTTAGCATTGATGTAACATTATGGGGAGACCATTGTGACTCTATAGGACAAAACCTTGCTGAATTCTACTCTTTAGACAACCCACCAATCCTTGCAATCAAAGGAGGTCGTGTCTCTGAATTTAATGGCACCACAATAGGGACGATATCAACAAGCACTCTCATCATAAATCCACAGGTTGAAGAAACTCATCAACTACATGCATGGTTCTGTGAAACAAGTTATAGCTCTTCTTCTCCATCTTTGAGTAGAAACTATGGTGTTGCTTCGAAACGTGCCCTACCACGAAATACGTTTCATGAAATTGCTGGCATGCAAACCTCCGATAAAGCAATATGGGTTTCAGTTCGTGCAACAATAACTGCTCTTCACATGGATGACTTCTACTTTCTAGCATGTCCATTAGATTTCAATGGCAAACAATGCATGAAGAAGGTTGTGGAGCATTCTAACAATCTTTGGCATTGTTCAAAATGTAACGGCGACTTCCCAGATTGTGACTACCGTTACAAACTTAAAATTGAGCTACATGACCACACCGGGCACCTACAGAATGTCACAGCTTTCAATGATGCAGGAAACGAGCTCATGGGCATCACGGCAAAAGACCTGTTCCTTCTTTCTATCGAGCCAACTGATCTGCAGGAAATTTGTGGCCGAATTTCAGGACACCGCTTCCTGCTAACACTTTCCATTAAAGCAGATTACTTCAATGGTGTTCAACGCTTGCAACCAATACTGATAAATTCAGAAGAAATTCAATATGCCTCTGCATGCAAAGAAGTCCTCAATGACATTCAAGCAATGTCCACTTCAAAACGGCTTGTTGTTCGCCGCCTTTGAAAATTTTTTTAGGGTCTCTTCAAACAGTACTGTTT
The DNA here is from genome assembly GCA_000404065.3 of Pinus taeda. Classification (NCBI taxonomy): domain Eukaryota; kingdom Viridiplantae; phylum Streptophyta; class Pinopsida; order Pinales; family Pinaceae; genus Pinus; species Pinus taeda. The sequence continues at coordinate 2,945 of APFE030627335.1, forward strand.
TTACATAAACAAACATTTCTGCACAACTCATTGTTTCATATTGTTGTAAATTACACCCATGTTATTGTGATGCACACTGTTGCTGCAAATACTCTCTTCCAGTTATTCCAAAATATGTATGTTTACCACTTTTCATTTTACATAATATAGATATCAACATTTGTAAATACTTACTACATAATTTTCACATTCGTTGTTTACATGTCTATACATTGATCTCTTGTTTGCTAATCTATTCATGCTATCGTTCAAACTTGTTAAAAAAAGAAGAAGAAGGAGGTAGAAAAATCTTGGTTATCTTGCTCCTCTCCTCTCAATAATAGATGCCAGAATAACATATGATTTTATAGTACTCCTAATTGCATGTTTTTCCTTCTACCTAATCTACCTACATTCACTGATGTTCAAATAAAAAAATATTTCTAAAACTTGTAATACATTCTCCAAACATGCAACACTTGTTTATGAAAATTAACATTAATTGTTTGTACTTGTTTAGATATGCCAAAAAACAATCAAAATGCGGACAAACATGAGCAGCGACGTCTTCTTTATGCACAGCAAAAGGATACAATAAATGCATGGTGGCGACTACTTTATAAAAACCGCAACAACCCTACTACTTCCTCTACATCCCTTCCCACCTCAAATGCTCCCCCAACTATACAAACCAACCCATCTCACCTTCATCAAATCTAATATAACCCTCCCCTTAATGAAGAACACCGTCGCTTTCGAGAAAGGATTGATGAACTTTCTTGCATGCATGTTTGCACAATATGCAAAGAAGCATACCCAGGAATGAAAACAAAGCTTTTACATGGTAGACTTTCTTGTTTTCGTTGTGCATCATCTAAATCTATCAATCGTTTTTCTGAACTAAACAACATGAACCCTGGTGAACAACCCTATGTCCTTCAACAATTAACACAAGTTGAAGGAACGCTCATTGCACGTGTAAACCCCATTCTACAAGTCACTCATGCTCGTGGTGGTCAATACAAATATAGTGGCCATACAATTAACTTCCCTCAAGACATCACCACTATTGCCAAATACTTACCCCGAATGATTTCTGACTTAGACATCCTCATTGTGAAAAGGCAAAATCCATCTGAAAATGCTTATGAATTCTTCGTTTGCAAATCACGTGTCCTTGCAGCCCTTGAATACAAAACAAAAAATGACGCTTACTACTGTGATGTTCAATTCAATTCATCTTCTATTTCTGCACTACCAGATCACCCTACCGATATTGCTTCTCTTCTCCATAATGTAACCGCCTCCTCTTTTGAACCCCATCAAAACAATATTGATTCTACTTATGATACTAATGTCATGCTACCTCCATTAGAAATCCAACCCTCTTCTTTCGTTCAATTACTCACAAATTCAAGTACTCAGCTTGAGCACATTTGTAATTATTTGCACTTGACCCATTCAAATTCAACAAGCTCTATCGATTGGCCTCCAATATCTTTAACAGATATGAATGAATACAACACCATAGGCCTCTTTGCCATGGCATTCCCCAAACTCTTCCCTACAGGCATTGCCATGATCATGCAACCAAGACATACAAAAGTTGAGATGCATGAATATGCTTTACACTTGCTGCACTACCATGATAACCGATTTGGCCAACACCCAAGATTCCGCTATTATCTTTATAACATTCTAATGCACCATCGTAGCTAAACTACTGCTAGTGTTTTTGAGAAAAAGTACATTGAGAACAACTTGCCAACAACGGTTTCAGACCTACGACAATGTATTCATGACTCTCCAGATTCAAGATTGCCAGAGCAAATAATGCGGTTCGGTTCAGCACTACGGGGAACACGGTCTTTCTGGAATAGATGAGGATCTGAGCTGACTGACATGATCACGCAAATAGGAAGTCCGAAATTCTTTTTCACTCTCAGTGCAGCTGATACTAAATGGCATGACTTGCACATGATCATGCCTGACAGTGTTCCTTCCAATTCAGTCAACCACTTCCAATGGAAAATCCAAAACATAATTAAGAACCCACATCTAAAAGCCCAATATATGCATTGCAGATTTACAGTTTTTCTCGAAGAAATCCTGCAAAAAGGCCTCCATGCAGTAGACTATTGGTGCAGGTATTTTCTAAAATCCATTTCCTTCTACATTAATTTTCTACATTGCATATATATGTTTTAACAAGATTTTACCTTCATATTATATTCAGATACGAATGGCAACATAGAGGATCTGCACACATTCATGGCTTCCTCTGGCTGCAAAATGCACCAAACATGGACACAATTGACTAGAACAATGCATTAGAAATTGCTAATGCATAGAAATATTTCGACCACTACGTAACAACCTGGAATGCACGTCAAGCAGAACACCAAAATATTCCGCATCACCAATCAACAATTCATAACCCATGTCTTCTTGACACAACATCAATATTTACATCCAATCAGTTTGAAGACTATACAGAGCTTGTCAACTGCATTCAACTTCATACAAAGTGTCATGAGTCTTCTTGTCTTCGCAAGAAAGAAAATGTACTTAGCTGCCGGTATGGAGTACCATGGGAGTTGAAGTCCACATCTTCACTTTTCATTGATGATAAAGGTCATAAAACCTATGTCCCTGCACACAATGATGAAAGATTGAATATTCACAATGCCGATCTACTCTCTATTTGGAGAGAAAATGTTGATTGCCAACCAGTGCTTTCTCGCCATGCTGTGTTAAAATATATTTCAAAATATGCAGCAAAATCAGAAACAAGATCTAAGAGCTACTGCCAAATGCTATCACGGCTATCACAAAGCACCATTCCAGAAGCACCTACTGTTGCCGTTATCCGAAAACTCCTTACAGAAACCATTGCAGATAGAGACATTGGAGCACAAGAAATATGCCATATGTTGCAAAAGCTACCTTTTTCTCTCAGCAGTCGTACATTTCGGTCTTTGAATGTCAACAAGACTGTTTTCAAACGTGTTTCACAAGATACTGAGAACCCTGGTTTGACACCAAACTTTATCCTTGCATACATGAACAGGCTTGTCTCATTGGAATCACTGCCCCTCCTTGAAGCTTCACGCTCATGGCCATAGTCTTCCCAGCGGAAAAAAAAAAATCAATGGAAACACATATTCCCACCAATGATTGTACATGTATTGCCCCGTTACGATGTCATTCCTTCCTTTGATGATCCTTCTTATGCCACTTTTTGCTGGAGTGAATTAATATTGTATTTCCCCTTCCGAACACTCCCCAATGATATTGGTTCAACTGATGCAGAAATTATTGCACACTGGGAACAAAAAAAGGGTACATATACACCATGGCATGTCCATCGTGAAATTGAAAACCCACAAACCCCACATACTGAAGATCAAACTACCCTCGACATCCCTCCTAATTCCATGCAGATGAATGAATGGCAAATCCTCTCACAGCTTCACCCAGGTTACAATATTGCAATTGATGACCTTGAAATGATTGGCTACCGTGACTTCGATGCCAACCACAATTGGTCACATAATACTATCCCTCCCCACTTGCAAGAAACTGCCATAAATTTCGTTGAATTCAACCGCTCAACGATTCAAAACCAACATCATTCTTTTTCCAACCTTCCCCAAGATCACACATTATCTCCTACCCAAAACATAGCCTTCACCACTATTTTTTCACACTTTAAAACCCCTTCGCCAAAACCCCCACGCAAAATCATCATACAAGGAACAACTGGGATAGGAAAATCCCATTTGATTAAATGTCTACACCATGCATTTGTGGAAAACTCACCAGCAAACAAAAACCCTTTGTTGTTACTTGCACCAACGAGCGTTGCAGCTTTCAACATAAATGCCCTCACAATTCACTCTGCCCTTCGTATCCCTATCCAAACAATGCATCCTCTTGAAGGCCAACCACTCCTACAACTGCAAGAGCAACTCCGTCATGTAGAGTACATTCTCATTGATGAAATGAGCTTCATTGGTCCAAAAATGCTTACTCGCATTGACGATCGTCTAAAAGAGGCATTCCCTCTTCATCGAAATGCACCATTTGGTAAGCGCTCAATTATCCTTGTCAGAGATTTAGACCAGCTACCACCTGTAAAAGACATTCCTTTATACGCTGGGACATTACGTGGCACTGCACTTTGGCGCAACTTCGACATATTCATAACACTTTCAACCGTTTTTCGTCAACAAGGAGATAGCCCGTCCCAAATTGCTTTCTGGCAAATACTCACAAATCTCAAAAATGGAATATCTACACTTAAAGATTGGCAACACCTAATGTCAAGAACAAGTTCGTCTCTTACACATGAAGAGCAACGCACATTTGAAGAATCCATGCACCTATATGCAATAAACAACTCAGTTGTTTTGTATAATAAGAAAATGCTTAAAAAATTGAACATCCCAATAGCGGTTTGCTCTGTAGAACAACAAAGGCAGAAAACTCCTACTACAATAGAAGATGAGCATTTGGCTGCAAAATTTCTCTTATGCAATGAACAAAAGGTTATGCTCACCAGAAACTTATGGGTACATGCAGGCCTCGTCAATGGCGCACTTGGGAAGGTCATCTCAATATTTTATTCTATTGGTTCAAAGCCCCCAGAATTACCATCCTTTGTGGTTGTTGACTTTATACAATACAAAGGAACACCATGGGACATTTCACACCCAACATATGTACCCATTTCTCCCATCACAAGGGGTGCACACCGTCAAATACCACTTCAAACGGCATGGGCTTTAACGATACACAAGTCACAAGGAATGACATTAGACAAAGCAACAGTAGACATCGGCACCAAAGAATGACAAGGGCTAACATTCACTGCAATTTCAAGAGTGCGGTCATTGGCAGACATTCAAATCAATTCAGCATTCCCATTCTCAGGGATTGCACAAATGCACGAGAATCCATATCTTAAGTGTAGACAACAAGAGGAATCATTGCTTCCATCAAAATCTATGCAGGAGAACATACTCTAGCCAATCGTACAACCTATTTTCCAGAATTACCCACATGGTAAACACCACTTGTTGCAATAACCAAATTTCACATACATTTGCTTTCTATTACATTTAACCTCATATGGTTTTATATTAGTTTGAAATCATTTATTTTATTTCAAATATTCAAACAAAATATTTCTTGCCAAGAACAACAAGGTCTAGCATTCACTGCAATTTAGAAATTAAAAAAAAAAAAAAATATTTTACTTCAGCGCTTTAAAAAACATGCTTTCGTCAAACACATCCATTGTCACTTACAATGTTTTGTTTTTTGATGGAAACAGGTATGAATACAAGCTATTTATGATTGTTGTATGAGTATTTACAAGAAATTCAGCATCCTGCCCCAACAAACATTGCCTCTTTACTGTTTGAGTCCAACCATTGGATTGTTAAAGAAGGTAAAATAAATACTTAAGATAACAATTCACATCCATGAAAGTGACACACACAAGAAAATGCAGCGTCAATTGCAGGAACATCTCTGTTGCCTATGCTATGCCCCATCATGCATATATGATTAGCTTCTAATTGTCAATTACATCTATATGTAATAGAATGCTCTTATTGTACATATGTTTAGAAGGCAAAGAATACTTTCATTGTATATATGTTTAGTTATTACCTACCAAACATGTCTCTATGTGTAGACCATATGTAAAATTTCAAAAAATACATTGCAAAGCATGTACCTATCTCCTGTATATTTGCTTGTAATAAACACACAATACCAAGTAAAATATTTTGAAGTATTCAAGTGTAATAAGTCTAGTATGTTCCACCAGACATGATGCATAGTTATGGAGTGTCATAAGTGTTTATGTACCTACACTTTTAATAAAAAACTCAGTTTACATAGATTTGGCCTTTTGAGTGTTGTTTTTATTGTTCATGGAATGCCAGATGTTATGCTACTCACGTTAAGTTATCTTTCTTTTTTGTTTTAAAAAATGTATTATAGGAATATGTATACCTTACATGGGCTTCTGCAATGACATTTATAGAGTGGTTAGTTGTTTGTTTTTAAATTAGAATACATTTACATGAAATTTTCAAATTCTCTTCTTTTTTGTTTCAATCATGTCAACATTTTTACTGCATGTGAATGAATAGAAAGTCTTGTGGTTTTCTTTAAGTATTTCTGCTTTGACATGCTGCTTTGCAATAAACTGTACAATATCAATAGCAGCTGAGAAGGTGGCCCAACCTTTTATAAAAATTCAACAATTCCAACTTCATAAATCTATCGGCCTCTCTTTGTACCTTTTGGGACAATTGCTAGTTTTTATAACTTTGCGTTATTATTCAGTTCACCTAAATATAAATTAATATTTAATTAAAATTTGAAAATATGATATTTATACTATATTTTTAAATTTCAATTTTTTTTCTTAATTTGTTTTTATACATTTTTCAATCATTAATAAATTTCAAATATATATTATAATGTATATTTTTAAATTTTGATTTTTTAGAAGTTTGAATTATTAAAAAATATAATATACAAATAACCACAACAAAAATAGTAATAAAAGATAGTCCATTTTTAACCAAAATACATTTCATTTTTACTATTTCAATGTAAGTAGGAGTTTAATAATAAAACAAAAGAAATTAATAATAGAAATTAGAAAGGAAAAAAATGATATTAGAAATTAGGTAGGTATATTTAAAGTTTTTAATGCTATTAATTTTTTTTTGAGTTATAAAGAGGAAAATGGTTTACATGTTTGGGTGTTGTATATATGTATATAGGATAATTCTATAATGGTTATATATATTTGAAATATTTTTAACTTTTTTTCTATAAATAATATAATTTTGGTGTGGGCTCTTAACATAAGAACATCTTTTTCATGTTTTATAATTTAATATTTTAATAATTTATGCATTATATGAGTTAGTATATTGGTTAGGTCGTATTTTATTCATTTAAATAAAAGTTAATACTATTAATGTAAGCAAATTGCTAGAGTGAAAAAGATTTTTTTATTACAACTTTGCGTTATTATCATTTCACCTCATTAAAACTTTGAAAATATATATTATAATGTATATTTAATTTTTTTTTTTTTACATTTACATTTTTATATATTTCATTAAAACTTCAATATATATATTTTTATTTGAATGTTATTAATAAAAAAAAATATACAAACACCGCAACAAAATATATAAAGTAAGTTTCCCGTTTTATAAAGTAAGTTTTTATTTTTACTATTTCATCTAAGAAGAGTTTAATAAATAAATAAATAAATTAGTAATAGAGGAGTTTTGATAATATACAAAGAAATTTCTAATAGAAATTAGAAAGAGAAAAAAATGATATTAGAGATTAGTTAGGTATATTTAAAGAAAGGAAAAAAATTGATATTAGAAATTAGTTAGGTATATTTAAAGATTTTAACGGATTAATTTTTTTGAGTTATAAAGAGGAAATTAGTTAGGTATATTTAAAGAGGGAAATGGTTAGATAAATATATATTTAAGATGGGCGTATAAGGGTTATATATATGTGAAATATTTTTAATTTTTTTCATAGATGGTATAATTTTGGTGTGGGTTATCAACATAAGAAAATCTTATCAAAATTTCCGCACATTCTACCTAAAACTTCTTTGCAGTGTCATCTACAACTCATTACAGTTATTTTTTACTTACAATTTTTCTTTAACGGCATTTAGAAATATAATTTGGAGTAATGTTGAGATTTTTTAAATTTCGGATATATTTGTAAATAACTAGATCAACATTTCTAAAAATCCTATAATATACTTAAATTTTATAAAACAACTTACCATTTTTTAAATATTTTCATTAATTTTAAAAAATTACCAGAAATATGCGAAAGAAAAAATATTTAATTTAATAATAAGACTATAAAGTTAATAATAAATAAATAAATATATATATATATATATGAAATTTTAATTAAATTTATAAAAATTAAAATTTTATTAAAAATATATTGCTTTATTTAATTGAAATTAATTAAAAAAAAATATAAATTAGATATGATTAATAAATTTTAAAAGTTTAAAATATATTGACATCGTAAAATAAATTGACATCGTATCCTTTATAAATAATGTGCATTTATAAATAAAATATTATTTTGAAAATAGAAAGGAAGGGAAATCCATGTTTCTATCATAATGAAATTTCATTATATACTAAATATTTTAAATATCTAAGGGAATAAAGCAATAAGTTAAAAGCAATTTTATTTTATAGTTTAGTAAGAGGGTAATCTGTAATTTCATGTTTCTTTTAAAATTAAAATAAAAGGCATTCTCATTCTAACTATGGTTGTTTTATTGGTTGTTGATATTACAGCACAATGGAAAGGAGATATGGCAAAAAAATTGATTCAACTCTCAATTATAAATAAAATATTTCCATGTCGATAGAAAATAATACAATTTTATATCAATATCTAAAATTCTTTAATATCCATGTTAAATAATTTACTTATAATAACCATATATATCAACTACAATAAAATATTTCAATGAGCAAAGAGAAATTAAATGTAAAATGATTGGAAGTAATATTCAAATGTGTTTAAAAATATAAAAAGAACAAAAAAATTTAATATGAACAATGTAACCCATAAATAAAATATCTCAATTTTCATGTTAACTAAATTATTTCAATAGAGTGAGTGAAAGTCATCTTAACGATCATCTATGAAGTTGGGACTTGCTAAATCGATGGTTGCAATATATCTATACTAATAAAATATTAAATTATTCTAAACTAAATTAAAGAAAATAATTAATATAATGAAATGGCATAATTACAAAATAAACTATTAATTAGATTAAATTAAATTTATCTAATTATATTTAATTTATATAACACTCGTTAATATAATATGTTTAATTACTAATTTATCTTAAAATTAAAAAACATAATAATTTTTCAATTAACTTATTCCAATAATTATTACTACACTATCACTACCATACAATACACTATAATATCTAACTCTATGCCAAAATAAATATATGTCCAACTTTTATTAAAATAATAAATAACTTTTATCTTAATTAAATTTTTATATAATATTTTAAATCCATTTTTTCCAAATAAATTTATGACTTTACACAACAAAAGCACGTATCAATCTAATGACGCAAACTCTAAAATGCACATATTCTTTCTCAATACGATTTAATGAAACTGGTGCATCATTGGTCGCAACTCTTATCCTTGGCCCCATTAAATCAAATCATATTGATGAAGTTTTGGATTTTCAGCATAGAAGTAACCCAAAAATGGTTTCATAAACAGTTGTATCTATATTCTCTCGCTAAAGTAACCTGAAAATGGTTTGAGGTATAAGAACAACGTAAGCGTTGTACCTATTTAATATGAATCAGAACTATATTATGTGGCAAATATTGCCATTGAGAAATCAACAATGTGGTTTGGAAAAATAAAAAACTAGAAAATATTAGTAAAAATAACTCCATAATTTTATTAATTTTTGGGCGGATTTTATATTGGGCTAAATCTAATAGTTAACATTTACTTTCTGATGAATTGAATTAATAGAACTATAACTCCACGAATATTGATAAAGATCAAAAACATAAATACAAAACAAACATCGACTAGGTCGAAAACTACCAATTTCACCGAATCGCAAAATCAAAACCACTGCGTGGTTTTATTAAAAAAACATCTTCTGCAAGCCTTTCTAAAAGGAAGAAATTAAACTACAACGGACAATTTCCATACAATCATTTAATTCAATGGTGAAGGCTTACAGGAAAATATCAATCCGTATCAGCCCTTTAGTGCTTCCGGTTTTACTCTGGGAATTCAAAATTTGAAAAAAAAGAAAACTACAAACATGCAACATCGGTACTATGCAGAAGAACTATTTATTCATACGCTCCATGTCATTATTATGATGATTACATTAGCGTGACCTCCCTCTTTATGACCCTTTTCTCCAGCTGTTTCTCCTGTTTTAAGAGGAATCATATTCGAGGCCCCGCCTTCTGATTTAATAGTCCACAGATTCGACTCGATCGGTCGCTTTCTTTATTTATCTCGGGAATTGGGTTGTGTGCAGCACAGCCATGGAGGGTTCAACGAATCTCGTGAACTTCCCCCGCTGTTCCTTCCATTCGTTCATTGTCTCTCTCCCGTTGTTGGTTTTAGCGATAGATATCGCGGCCATGCTGACTTAATGGTCGACCGTTGTATTCTACAGCTGGTGACTGAGACATAGGTTGTGAGATTCGCACAATGGGGTCAAAAAAATTGAAATTAGGGACATGATGGATAAAAGGAACAGAAATCGGGGAACCAGAAATCTGTCCAAATACATGGATGCAAAACTTAAGATGCTTCCTTACATCAACTGAGATGACTACGAGCGTACTTTTATGTGTATAAAAGAATAGCGTCATCCCAATTTGGGCAGATACAAATGGATTCCCCTCCGAACACTCGAACAATATAAAATTAACTTTGATCCACGTTTATTGACAAAAGGTTTTCATGGCTAGAACATCCTAAACAAGATAAGAGCAGTGAAGAAGGAAAAAGGACCCTCTCAAGACTTCTTTTTTATTTGGAGTCCTTCCTACTTGAATTTTCAAGTTTGATGGATTTTCCATTGGTTTCTGATTTATGTTTTTATCCTCCAATTTAATAACTCTACTTACGGTTTCTTAGCTATCTACTTTAAAATTGATTAATAAAAGGTTATGGTATCTTTATGGCCTAAAATTATAATTTTACCTTAAAACTCGGGCGGGTTTGATTCAAATTCTCTCTCCTAATAATGTTTTTAGTCGTAAGAATGTTTTCAATCTTCATAGTATAATAATTAATAAAAATATAAAGTTCAAAAATGAACTTTGATATAATGTCAAAGCTTTTATATTTATATATATATATTATAGTATAAGCATAATGAAATCTGAAAAATCAAAACCTAGAAATTATTTTGAGTAAGTTACTCTCCTCGAGTAGATTATCCACCTTGAAAACTCATACCATTACTCCTATAAATGTTCATTATATTAAGTAAGTGAGCATCTTATTTTTCATATTTCTATTTCTAATTTTAAATAATGAATAATAATATTCATATTATTCTAAAGAGAAATTAGCTTTTTCTTTAAGATAAAAATTGTAATTTAATAGCTTTTTTAAATAGATTACAAAATCATATTCTTCACTTATTTTCATTTGAAACATTCCAAAACTTCATGGAAAAATATAAATATAGAATCTCTCCTTCTGAGCCGCATTAAATTTAATACCTCAAAAAAAAGTCTTAAATTATCCACTCAAGAGATTTATATCCTTTCCTCCCTAAAGACATGACTTTACTTTCTAGAAATAAAATAAATATATTGATCAAAGTTGCTAACCAGTAAGCTTTGATCCAAGATAAGAAAGGCTTTAGAGCCTTTCTTCTCCTATCCATTAATATGATAAAGTTTAAAGTTTATAATTTACAATGATATTTTAATTTTGAATTTTAATTTATTTTTCGATCTTTTTTAATTCAATAATTGATATTTTAGCATTTTGTTTATTTATATCTTATCTTTTTATATGAGTTAGATTTTATCTTATTTATTTAAAATGTAACCATATCTTATCTTTTATATGAGTTCGATTTTATCGTATTCATTTTAAAATGTAACCAAATAGTTGCAGTGAAAAACACCTTTTTTATTTTTATAAAAACATTTTTGTTCTTATTCATTTCACGTAACATTAAAAAATATACACTATAATATTTCACTACTTTTAATTATAATTTAAATATATAAAATATGATATTATATTGTAAATTCGAACCTTTTTTTTAATTTGTGATAGCAAATTTTATCAAAATATAGAGTCAATATACACAACGAAATTGTAATTTGAAAAAAATGGTAAGTGTGATGTGATTATCTCTATTTGAATAAACGAGGAATTTTAATAATAATAAAAATAAATCAGTGTATATTATTTTTTTTTATAAAAAGTAATAATTTTTAGTTACAAACATATTTATAAGATAATTTTAGAGAAATATTTATTTTCATAAAATGGTACAACTTGGTGTGGGTTGTCAATGTAAAGGCATCTTATCCAAATTTCACCACATTATAACCAAAAATTCCAATGTTTGGAGTGACATCGACAACTCAAAACAATTTGGACACTAATTTAAATATTTATTTATTATATATTTTCTTTCTAATTACAATTTCATTAAGTTTTGGGATGCATCACTGTTCTTGTCATGCACAATGTATTTATCCAAAGGTAGAGCGACAACATCGTTATGGTGAAATTGAACTTATTGGTTGTTGTAGCTATCAATTATAATTGTGGGAGCTCATTGTTTATTGAGAAGGTTGTGTTACCCTCTTCAATTGGTAGCCTCATTGTTTGTTAATTCACATTGTTGGTTACACCACCTAATGGGACACACTCATTCTTCTTATGTTAGCAACCGACCCCACATACTTAGTTTTCCCAAGTTTTGTCGTAACCAGTTCCACATTCTACCAAATGTTTATGTGTTACCCAGCATGTCGATTGGCATGATACTTGGGTTTAATACTGACCACCTGGTGCTCTATTCATGTGACTGGTCATATTGAAGATTGTCAGATTTAGAATTAATGACAATCCCCTTTCTATCTTGACGTAGATTTTATGATGGATTTATCCACTATTTTATTTTTCTTTAACATCATCCAACCAATATTGGTACTTCTTCTCTAAGCACTACTATCTGCATAATAAGATCTAGATCCTACACAACAAAATATGATATACAATATGCATCTACGACTATGATGAAAATCTCTTAATCAATCCAATCATCAACTACAATGAAAAGAAGAAATGATACATATCATATACTATGATGAAATTCACCCTCTACATCTTGTCATGAAATCTAATCTTTGGTTCTTGCATGCATTACTCTAACATATTTCTTGAAATTTGAGTGAGCAACTACAAATATATCATTCTCCCTCAATTCTTTCTCAATGGCATGCTATCACACTCTCAAAAGAACTAAGAAAATAACCTCATAACATTCTTTGATTTATAATTTTATGAGATGATTAAATCAGTAAATTCTACTGGTGATGGAACACCCAGAAACTATATTGATACACTTGATTTGATCCAAATTCAACTGCTTGAATTGATATCACACTAACTTCACTTAGTGAGAGATATTCTCCACTTTATCCATCTTCTAGAAGTTAGTTAACCTTTTTCTAACCTTTGGATCAAGAGACTCAAACAGGACAACTGGAAAATATCATAAAATACCTTTGATGGATGAGGAATGCATAGAATTTTTGTTTATGCCACACTGACAGCAACAACAAAAGTAGATCTCAATTGAAAAACTTACGTTTGTATGCATGACATTAACATATCTTGGGTGAAGCCCTTTAGCCACACTAAGGTCTCTCTCTCTCAGCGGCTAGGCAAGAGCATAAGAGAGAACAAGGGATCCTCTGCCCAAAACTTCAGTTAGCTACTTCTGCACCTTATCCAACATCTGTATGACTTTTCTAAGCCATCATAGGTCTTAGAAAAAATTGTGCAACCTCCTATTGAGCTCATACAGTACATAGAATTCATGAGTGTAGGCACAAACTCATGAATGTATGAACTGCATCAAGTGGCTTCAACCATGTAGCTAGCTTTAGAAGTCAACTTAATACATCACGATAGCCTCTACAACACCTTTCTAACATCAAGACAAAATGTAAACATGACAATACCTTCAAACATGTTCAATCTCTCTATGCAAGTATCAGCTCACCTCCATCTAGTAGGTCATCTTCAGGAGTGAACATGAGGAAACATGCAAGCTATCTTCAATCACTTTAACACTGTGAAAACCTTCTGCAGCACGATGACATACATTAGGAATACACCAATACAATCATGTGAATCATAATATCCATTACATGACATCAATGGGAAAACCAACATGCCAACATTAGTTATTTGCATCTTTGATTGTTAAAATCTTATTGGGATGTTGTCCCTCTTGAGGTTCATAAAAACAATGGTGGGATTTTTTTCTAAGAAACCCTAGTCACATCCTTCCTTAATTGCATATTTTATCCCCCCTTGTCATTGTTAAGTTCTAGTGTGAATAAGATGCATGTCTTGAATGAATAATGGTTTAGCTACATTTCTACTCATTTTTTTATTCCTTAGTGTTCGATGTTTCATATCTTATTCTCTGGGTTGTATCTACCCCTTAACGAGTATGCCCCAAGATGCACTTTTTTATTACAAGTTTTTTTGTGTTAGACTAGTTTGGCTCTTGTGGGTGACATCATTGTTTTGATGATTTTTTTGAGTTCTATTCTGGTTATACTTATTATCCAACATTTGAGAGGTCATAGTATATAATCACAGAATATCCAAAGTTAAGCTTTGATTTGTATTCCCTTCCTATAAGTTTATCATTAGTCTATTTATTTTAATTTAATTCCTTACAATTTTCAACCTACATAGGAGACTATCTAGTCATTCTTCTCTACAATGCAGAGGCAACGGATTTTGGCCCTAACCTAGATGGGAAAATAGGGCAATTAGACCTTACCAATTTTCAAGTAAATCCTTTCCTTATGACCTATTGGTGTATTTCCCTGGTGTGTGCAACTTGATCCATTCTAATCACAATCTACATTTTGTATTACCATTCACATTGAATGATTCAGTTGGCTATTATTGTATGGAAGGACAAGTGATATATATACATATTAGATTACTTTAATTCTTTTTATTTTATTTTGGAGAACTCATGACTCATATAGAGTTAGTTCAATCTGAAACAATTCCAAAGTGAATCAATAAAATTAAAAAACAAGCATAAAATTTTATGCTCTATCTAAATATTTAAACGACGATAACATTCCTAGTAGGTTATTCAAATCAAATAGTAACATAGTATTAACGACAACTATATGTGTTAATTAACGACACTACTTGAAACACATGCATTAATGTTTTGATTAACTCGTAGCTAGTTTGGGGTGATATAGATCAATGAGGGACGTTATGTCCATCTGTAGTCAATCTATAAGCCAAATATCTTTACCAAGGCATGCCCAAGTCTGGGTTGTGATTTGATAGGGATGAGCTCCTCATGCTTGTTAATAGCTCTACAAATTTCATTTTCTAATAGTAGATAATGGAAACCAAAAATGTAGGCATTCCCTAACACATTCACCTATTCTCCCACATATTGGAACTCCTTCCTCTCTTCAGGCATTTTTGTATTCAACCTTGACCCCTCGTAGCCTCACACCATGCACAAAACCCCCCATTAACAGATAGTTTTTTACTAGGACTTTTTCATCATCATTTCATATTCCCTCTTTGTTATCTAGCCCTTCAAATCATGTTTGTCCTTGATTTGAATTTCCTTTTGGGGAACCACAATACTTGGACTTTCTTTTTTCTTTCATACTCATTAATGTCAGTACTTGTATATTTTTATTTTATCACTAAAATCATAGTGTCAATGTCTACTACCCATTCATGTACTACCCATTCATGTGACTAATTTGAAATATAAACAACATACAATTATAATAAGTCTTTACTCAATTTTAAACAAAATTCATTGAAAAACTACCTAACAATTAATCAAAATGTAGAAGGATAAAACTCATTAATTTTTTTTAGTTCATTTACTTTATATAATATATACATAATTTCATTTTTACATATTAATATTTTAATAAATTAATAACCTAATATCATTATCTAAATATTGTTTTTTGAAGAACTAGCAATATTTTGGTTTTAATAAATTAATTTAAATATTATTTTTCAAAAGCTAGTCTTTTAATATAGCTGTTACCTATTAATATTTTTTAATAAATTAATGAAATAATATCATTATTTAAATATTTTTTCGAAACTAGCCATTTAATATTAATTCATTATGGATAGCTTGACTACATAAATATGTATATTGTTTACATTGAAATATTTTTATTTCTTGCTGATATTATTTTTTATTTTCTTTTGTTAATAATTGTTCAATATATATCTCTTATTAACAAATAATTGATTTTTTTTACTTTCAACTACTTTTCTTTTGACATTAAAATATTTTATTGTGATCTATATTAAAATAGTTTTAAAAGAATACATAGATTACACACCTTCTTGACACTAGGAAGTGTAAATAATATATATATATTTCTCCAAAATTGATGTAAAACTATGTTAATATTTTATTTATGGTTGAGTGAAAATGAGATATTTTTATTCCAACTTCTTCACTTTGGATTTTAATATCAATAAAGAACCAAATAAAAATATATTATAATTATTGATGATTTATAATACTTTTAACTAAAATTAAATAAATATATATATTTTTGTTTTTTTAATACAACTCACATTATTCTTCACTTTAAAGAATATTTTATTTTTTAGTTTAAAACAAACATGTGTACAAACAAGATCAAACAAAATTAAACACCCAAGTCATTACACATCTTACCATATCACACGGTATAATTTACTTGTCAACTCAATAAAAATACTCCCAAAATTACACAAAGACTAAACAACAGAACATTGTAATTATCCTTGAAATAAAACACTAACTTTATTATCCCGGAAGAAAAACAGTAACTTTCTGCAAGACATCCTACTTTGCTTCTTAGCTGGGTTGTGATCTCCAACAATTGGTATAGATGAGGAAATATATATGGAACAACCGGAAGGGTTTGTTCAGCATCGCAATGGGAAATTTGTCTGCAGGCTCAAGAAGTCATTATATGGCCTGAAGCAGCTGCCTCAGTAGTGGTATAAGAAGTTTGATTCTTTCATGTTGAGTCAGAAATATGTTAGAAGTGAATATGATCATTGTGTTTATTTTAAGCAGTTAAATAATGGCATATTCATTATCTTGGTATTGTATGTTGACGATATGCTTTTAGCAAGCAAAAGCATAGAAGAAATCAATAGGTTGAAGGCTCAGATGGCAAGGACATTTGATATGAAAGATCTTAGGAGCAGCAAGATAGATTTTGGGCATGGAGATTTTCAGAGACAGGAGCAATGGTAAGCTATGGCTATCACAACAAAAGTATATTGAGAAAATATTTTGAGGTTTGGTATGAATAACGTGAAGCCTGTGTCAGTCCCTTTAGCTTCCCATTTTAGCTTTCTTCGAGTTTATGTCCTAATACAGATGAAGAAAAGGATTATATGTCTCGAATTCCATATGTCAATGTAGTAGGGTGTTTAATGTATGCGATGGTTTGTACTCGACCAAATATTTCACATGCAGTTGGGGTTGTCAGCAAGTACATGGCAAATCTGGGTAAAGAACACTGGTCAACAGTGAAATGGGTGCTTCGGTATTTAAGAAGCACAAGCAGTTATTGTATCACTTACAATAAGAGTAGTGAATTTGTTTGCGGATATGTTGATTCCAATTTTGCAGGTGATTTGGATAAGAGAAGGTCAACTTCAGGGTACATCTTTACTCTTGCAGGTGGAACTATCAACTGGATGTCAAAGCTACAAAACATTGTTGCTTTATCCACTACTGAAGCAGAATACATTGCTGCTTCTCATGCTTGCAAAGAATTGATTTAGTTGAAAGGTTTGTTTGGTGAATTTGGTAGGTTGCAGGACAACATCAAGTTATTTTGTGACAGTCAAAGTGCAATACATTTGGCTAAGAATTCGGCCTATCATAGTAAATCAAAGTATATATCGATCAAGTACCATTTTGTAAGACAGGTTATCACTGAAAGGGGAGTCTCTTTTGAAAAGGTGCATACAAAGGAGAATTGTGCAGACATGTTCACGAAACCAGTTTTGTTAGAGAAGCTACATTGGTGTTTGGCTTCTCTTGGCTTGCAAAAAAGATAAA
>APFE030627350.1:0-11311 GCA_000404065.3 Pinus taeda
GCAAAAGGATTTTCTCAGAAAGCTGGCATAGACTTTCATGAGATTTTTTCACCAGTGGTTAAAATTGTTTCAATTAGAATTGTGTTAGCTTTAGTGGCTTTGTTTGATTTGGAGTTGCAGCAGTTAGATGTTAAGACTGCATTTCTACATGGTGATTTAGATGAGGAAATATATATGGAACAACCGGAAGGGTTTGTTCAGCATCGCAATGCGAAATTTGTCTGCAGGCTCAAGAAGTCATTATATGGCCTGAAGCAGCCGCCTCGGCAGTGGTATAAGAAGTTTGATTCTTTCATGTTGAGTCAGAAATATGTTAGAAGTGAATATGATCATTGTGTTTATTTTAAACAGTTGAATAATGGCATATTCATTATCTTGGTATTTTATGTTGACGATATGCTTTTAGCAAGCAAAAGCATAGAAGAAATCAACAGGTTGAAGGCTCAGATGGCAAGGACATTTGATATGAAAGATCTAGGAGCAGCAAGACAGATTTTGGGCATGGAGATTTTCAGAGACAGGAGCAATGGTAAGCTATGGCTATCACAAAAAGTATATTGAGAAAATACTTTTGAGGTTTGGTATGGATAATGTGAATCCTGTTTCAGTCCCTTTAGCTTCCCATTTTAAGCTTTCTTCGAGTTTATGTCCTAATACAGATGAAGAAAAGGATTATATGTCTCGAATTCCATATGCCAATGTAGTAGGATGTTAAATGTATGCGATGGTATGTACGCGACCAGATATTTCTCATGCAGTTGGGGTTGTCAGCAGGTACATGGCAAATCCGGGTAAAGAACACTGGTCAGCAGTGAAATGGGTGCTTCGGTACTTGAGAGGCACAAGTAGTTATTGTATTTCTTACAGTAAGAGTAGTGAATATGTTTGCGGATATGTTGATTCCGATTTTGCAGGTGATTTGGATAAGAGGAGATCAACTTCAGGGTACGTCTTTACTCTTGCATGTGGAGCTATTAGCTGGATGTCAAAGCTACAGAACATTGTTGCTTTGTCCACTACTGAAGCAGAATACATTGCTGCTTCTCATGCTTGCAAAGAGGCGGTTTGGTTGAAAGTTTTGCTTGGTGAGTTTGGTAGGTTACAGGACAACATCAGGTTACTTTGTGATAGTCAAAGTGCAATACATTTGGCTAAGAATCCGGCATATCATAGAAAATCAAAGCATATTTAAATTAAGTACCATTTTGTAAGGCAGGTTATCACTGAAAGGGGAGTCTCTCTTGAAAAGGTGCATACAAAGGAGAACTGTGCAGACATGTTCACGAAACCAGTTTTGTTGGAGAAGCTACGCTGGTGTTTGGCTTCTCTTGGCTTTCAGAAAAGATAAAATAATAATAACAGGGCATCAGGCGAATTGTTGTCAAGGTGGAGATTGTTGAGATTTTCTGTTTTAGTCAAATAGGCAAAAATCTCTGAAGGATGACAACAATAGGGATTTAGTTCCTAGATTAGCTCCAGGTTGTTGGGAGGGAGTTAATGCCTCCTATATTTGATGTGAGGAAGTTATGAGGCTATTAGATTCTCTATTCTATATAACAGGAAATCATTCGGATGATTTGCTATGAGAGTGTGAGGATTTCTTGATGTAATCTCCAAATTTGATTAATATATCCTTGATGCCTATGTTTGGTGGATGTAGCCCAGATTGGTTGGGTGAACCACGTTAATTCTTGTCTTTATGTGCCTGTAAATTACTATGTGTTTTATTTAATTGTTGTGCACCTGATCCAACAAATACCTCTACCCATGAATACATCTCTGCCTATTCCGAATAATGTCTTAGCTTTAATTGAGTTCGCACTTGGCACCTATCACCTCAAAGCCACTTTTCTCTATTTCGAGATGTCCTTATAAGATTTTCCTCTAAAATTTATTTGTTAAAGGTGTTGAGGATATAAAGCTTCATGATATCATTATCCCATGTAATATATGACTATCTATTATAATTTTAATTTCAATTCAATCATTATTAGTCAGTCTAACGTTTCACTATAATCACATGAAGTTTATGCTATTTTCGTCCAAAATGGTTAAAATGACCTTAAGGATGTCTATGCTGCTATATGCACATATTTAAATTTGTGTTGATATTTTTTCACAATGAGTGGCTTTATCCCATTATGATCTTTAATTTATTATCTGATGCTGCCATACGCATCATATCTATTTACTAAAGGCATTATTAAACAGTCACTATAACAATACAGATTATTTTCAAGATTAACTCGAAATGAGTAGAGGTATTAAATTGATGTTACAATTCAAAAGGAAGCATATTTTCACTTTCGTTTCTCATGGATTCTATGAATTTCAATTTTTTTTAACATGAATAATTGATTTCCTTTAGCTTGAGTGCCCACTCTAATTTAGAATAAATAATGAGATTTTTTTGAACAAATTCAAAATTATGATATATTGAAGGAAGTATTTTAAGATTCATGAGGTAAAATCTACAGAGAATTTCCTTCCAGGTATGCATTTACAAGTTCATTCTCATGTATTATTAGTTTCTCTTTTCCTTAGTTTAATTTTGATTCTTCTTCTATTTTATTTGTAGGTTTTCATTTGTTTTTGAAACTTGAAGTAAGCAACAGATCCATTTCAAATTTGCAATAGGTTCAGGGAAATTTTATTTGTGATGCATTATAATTTGAGCATTCTTTAACTTTTCTTTCATTCATTAGAGAACCCAATTGAAATTCAAAATAGTATCACAGGATTCATATCAGAAACATTTCAACTTAATTTTCATAATGTTGATATTACAGTGAATATATATTCACAATATTCTCATCCCGCTCATCTTCGTAAATTATTTCATTTTGATATTACATCATACATATCACAAATATCTGTATCACAATATCCCATCGGAAGTGACTCTTAGTGTTCGCCGATAAAAAATTTCTGATGCAAGACCTCTGATGTGTTATCTCACTCATTTTCTCATAAAATACCATATCGCATTTCACATATCAGAAGTTTTCAGTTGAATATACTTCCATTATCTTGAACCACCAATCTCTGGTAATCAGCTTTACCAATATTGTGATGTACACATAATTATGGACCCGATATGAAAGTTAAATCAAGTTCATAAGAAATATCACGTCTGATCAATCACAATAATGGTAGAGGCATAATTTTAAAAGTACCAATGTATCGGATCCGATATGATAAATCTCATAACAAATTTGTCAGGTCCATTCTTCATTGCATATCGGCGTATCAAGAATATTACATCATGTACTTAAGATTGTCGATCGCCGATTTCTTTTGAGGTCCAACGGCGGTCCCACCTTAGAGACCCATCATTCATCACATATCAGCATCACAAGAATCATATTGTATTATATCCTGTACTTAAAGTTTGCTGATCGCCGAGAGCCATGTCATCCATTGCATTCTCGCTATCACAACAATCACATCGGAATTTCCTACACAATTATTTTTCAATATTCCGATAAGCCAATATCGCAATCACTTCATCGCATTTTTATTTTTGTTCATATCACAATTCCAAAATTGGCAATGTGCGATGTGCGAAGCACAATGTGGCCATTCCCAGATCCCTGATATAACATTTCTTCAATGGTGTGATCGATCCATCTCATCGCACATAATCTCATCGCATGTTCTCATCTCACCAGTTTTCTAGTGCAACTTTTGATGCGGTAGACTCCAATGCATGCCTCTATGCCATTAACATTTAATTGATATATGGCATACCAGCAAAAGACGAAATTTTGGTAGATCAAAATTTAAGCATAATGAAGAAACGTGCAATGTGAATCATCCGATAAGGCAATGTGTTGTATGGAACATTTTAAAGCAATATTGGGTAACCACTATGGTAGTAAAACAATTGATAACAAATTTGCAGCATATTTAAATCATTTCAATTTCTCATATATTTCAGTTTTAAATAATTCCATAATTAAATATGAAATTCAGGACCTCTCTATCTCCACATTTAAACATCATTATCTTGGATTTCGTTTAAATTCTAGACCATTTATAACAATCATGGAGTTTATATGAAACTTATAATATTCTGAGAACATTCGTCGATGCATATTCTCTTTCTCATTTTTTATGCATTTGTTTTAATTCCCTAAGACACAAAGCATTCCATTTTTTTATTTTTACTGCTTGCTTTAGTTTAAATAAAATAAATAATGATTCTGGGTTATAGGATTTTGGTTAGTTTGATTTCTTCATTCTTTTAATGTTAACTAAAAGAAAAAGTCAACTAGTATTGGAGAAACCGATACATTTCAGTTAATATCAAATGCAATTATCCAATGGTAAGATTCATGTAACCACTTTCATTAATTTCCATTTCATTACTTTAGTTATAGTTTTGTTTTTCTGATATATAAATCCAATTTGCAGACTTTTATGAAAGCTTTCAATCCTTCACTAGATCATATTGTGGAGGTCTTATACTCTTCTCGTGGTTTTATTTCAATAAGCAATGATAATCTTCATTGAAATAGCTACACTAGGAAGTTTTTGAACCTTTTGCTTGTTTCTTTAAGAATTCCTTTTATTAGAAAATGATTAAGATTATGCTTTCAAACAAGAATATTGACATCAAACAGAAATTTCTCATTGTGTCTGAATTTTATCATCACTGCTATCTAAAGCCTAAAACATTTATAGCCCTGGAAGGTATAATTTATCTGAATCTCGACATAAGAGGAAATGATTGCATGATTATTTTTCTTTTCTTCATTTTGTTGAGACATTGATATAAAAATTCTTGTTAGAGTTTATCTTTCAAAATCTTGGATTTTCCTTTCCACTTGTAAATTTCTTCATTTTTATTTTTGTTTGCTGATTTCTTTTCTCACTATAATTTAAGAATTCTTTTCCTTTGGTTTTCAGTTTTAATTTTGGTGACTCTGCCATGATTTATATGTAAGGCCTTCTTGTTATCTAACAATGGTCGTCATACATAAGGAAAAAATGTTAATAATATACTATTAGCTTTTTTCTTAAAATCTCTTAATAGAATTTGTTTTTCTTATTATAAATGTAGACATACTTAGGGAAGAGATAACAAAACAAGAGAAGTTGACAAAGTATCATAGAATCTGAGAAATTTATTTTTCATCAAAATTGTAATCTCTTTGAGATTTCAATATTTTATTAAGGTCTTTCAAAATTTTATTATCAATCAAGAAATGTTATTTTTAACTAAGTAAAGGCACTTTATAGCAAAGCACCTTTAACTCTATAATTGTCATTCTTCACTCTTAAGGAGTCAATGATTCTCCTTGTCGCAAACAGTCTTATTTTCCTAGAGTATAATTCATAAATATATTTAAACTTAAAAGATAAGAGGTCTCATCATGAGCCGGCTTACCATGATCATAGAGGAAAAATAGGCTCACATCACCAACAACACTAAACAAACCAGGGTAATGGCTTATGATTGCAAACAATTATAAGACAGGGGGTCTCATCACGAGTCATCTTGTTCAGTCCAATTATAACTAGTGAATGGCATTGTCAACTATCTAGCTACCAAACCAGAGCAATGGCATTTAAGAACTAAAAAATTAAAAAACAAATACAACAAAAAAACACATATAAATGGATTTATCTATAGGTCGATAATTTTGAAATAGATGATATTATGCATCATTGATGCTTAAAAGGTAACCCTGTCGAGACTATAGATGTTTGATGGCAGTAGTGGCTCTACCTTTGAAAAATGAGTATATTTTAAAAGCTTAGCTGTAAAGTGACCCTTGCTTTATCTCTACAATTAATAAGGACTGATATAGAGTTTCGAAATATCTTAATTTCTAAGGAATTTTAAGAAAAAATATAGTTAGATGATTCTTGTTTTTATTCAAACTAATGAACATAGTCAAGCAATCCAATAATAATTTTCTCTTATTTAATTATTTTTACTTTAATTTTAGGAAAATCTCATTGATATCAAACAGAGATAACTGGTTCTTCTCCCATGTGTCACCATTTTTGTGGTAAAAACACAACCCTCCCATTATTGATTTGTTCACTTCAAATAATGGGGACCCTTTATATAATTTTTTTGGCTAAACACATTTTAAGATTTTCGTTTAGTTGATTATCCTACACTTTTGTTAATTTTTCATTTTTTTAGACTTTTGTTTTTTATTGCTTTGTTAAAATCGATTTTTTGTAAGCTTCACATTGATACTTGTTTTGCCTCATTTGAAAAACTTGTTTGTAAATGGCACCCTTTTGAAGTCTAATCATTTATGTCACCTACATTAAAAATGCATAAAATTAGTTCAATAATGCATTTATTTTAGGTATTAACACCTAGTTTTTTTTTTTCTACGTTAATACTAACCTAAGTACCCACGGGGGATTTGAACCGGTGACCTATCCCAAGGAGGGCCTTAATAGCGCACCCATTCACCGTCAATCCAAAGCCCCGTGGGTAGTATTAACTCCTAGTTAGTTACTACTAACATTTTTCATTTTTTTACTTATACAGCCAAACCATGAAGCAACGAGATTTTATTAATTCACTCCAGTATTTCAAACAAATTACTACTCTCAAAAAATAGAAGAATTAGATAGAAGCTCATGATCCACAAGTGGACCAATAAATAAATGGTTTTATGGTTAAATAAGTTGTTGTTGTTTTCATATCATAAGTAAATACTCTCCCTAGGGAAACATGGACTAATATGGGATGAACGAACTTGTACTGAACATCTAACTATATTAACTTGGCTAACCAAATATTTATTGAACCAATTGCCACATTACGACAAGTCCAAACATCTATAATGGGGATTCTGACAATAGTTGATCTAGTAGTCATTGACTTAGTTGATGAAATTCCTCTTTCTCGAGTGTTAGTTAGTTGAACTTAGGAATGAATAATGAAGGCATCAATATCATTATAAAAACACAAAATCAAATTAAAAAAATAAAAATAAAAATATTATCCCCTTAGACCCTCGAGAAGGTACACCATGGGTAGAAGCTTATGATGAAGAAGATGAAGTAAGGAAAATTTACTATGTCTTCCATGATGAAGAAGACAACGTTGAACCAAATGATAATGGTGAAAATTTAACTAGATTGCCTCTATTAATCGCCAAAAAACTAAGATGATGTGCTATATGAATGGAAAATTGAAAACTACAAAACCAATCCAAAAGAGTTTTGGACAATCCAACTTATTCTGACATCAAATATTCAACCATTCTTCTCTACTTAAGAGGTACCAATTATATGAGAAATAAATTATCGAGAAACACCATATTTACTTCCATAGACCTAAAAAATGATCCCAATAATAATATATGTTTCAAATAAATACTATCCTTTGTCAATTATATAGAACAAGTAACAAAATTTATTGGTGAACAACGACAAATGAAAATTCTAGTACAAACTTTTGTCAGTCAGACAATAAGATGGTGGGAATCAAATTCGCCTTGAATCCAAACATGGGCAATCAAGACAACTTAATTTATTCAATGTTTTGGAGGGAAAAGTTTATCTACATAATAAAATATACCCTCCTTTTGTGTTGGAAAACATCCTATTAAACATATCAAAAAATTGTGAATTAGAATGATAAAGAGTTGGCTACAAATATGAACATGTTTGGTTGCATATGTTTCCTAGTACCTTAGATGATCTACTGAATAAGTGGTATAAGTTAGAGGAAGAAAGGGGCCAATCGCTATAATGGAAATAAATGAATGAAAACTTCATTAAGGACTTTGAATTAAAACCATAGGAAGTAGGTTTAAAAGATGCAGCCCAGAAAATTAAATAATTTATCAGAGAAAAAACAATTGATCATCTTAACTCTATATCATCCGAAATGAAGTTTACCATGGAGCTTGAAGAAAATAGTAAAATTCCTTTTCTAGATGTCTTGATTTAGTAATCCCTATTAGGCTAGAATAAAAATTTGAATTTAAATTGGAATAAGCTAATTATATTTAATTAGGTCACTAAATTAAAAAAAAAAACTGAAAATTAAAATTAGATACTAACTAAAATTAATAAACTAATTATATGAAAATTTAAAACTAATTATACAAAATGAACTTATTACATCATAAAAATAAACTTATTACATTTAATCTATTTAAGTCTATTTATTCATTTGTCATTTCATTAGAATTAATTATTTTTATTATTTACTAATTCATATTAGGTTAATTAAAATAAGGAATTAATTAAATTAGATAAATTAAAATTAAATTAAAATAATTAAAACTAAAAATAATAAAAATTGAATAGTATCTGTAAGTTAATTTTAAGTTAGTCGACTTCTACTTGAATTTATCATACGTTGGGTATTTATTTATTTGTTTTAGTCAGTAGATTCTTCTCTCGATCTATCATTTATTTTTGGTCCTCATGATGGATCCCCTTTGGGTTTCAAAACGTCGACATAATGATCATAGTACTGTGAATAATCTGGATCATAATTTTCGATATAATTCTACTTAATTGTTTAGTAACTTATAACTATATAGCTAGCACCATATAACAAAAGTTGGCTAGTCATTTACAAATGGAAGAAACACCAATAGAAGGTCATATCTTTTCTTGAATAAGCATCATCTTAAAAAACACAAGAAAATCTAATCAATATACAATGTGATTGAATAAGTTATAGAGAAACCATAAAAGTTAGACTTTATGCCAACCTACCAAGAAGAAGAATTTAGAGAACAACCCCTTAAGAAATCAAAATCACTTGATAAGATAGATGAAAAAGTCAAAATATGAGAAGTAGACATATCAAATGATGATCGACCGAAAATGGCTCGACTTGGTGATTGTTGGTTATAGAAACAAATCGTAGAATTTGTCAAACTACTGAAGTAGTATCAAGATATGTTTGATTGATACGATAAATACATAAAATGGTTAGTCGAGGAAATGTGAGAAATGAAAATAAATCTCATTCTTGGAGCTAAACTAATAAAGAAGAGACCATACAAATTAGGGCATAAATATAAACTCATAGTGCAAAAAAAAATATAGGAAATGATTATCATTGGTCTTATGTAACCCATAGAAATATTAGAATGGGCGATCTATATGGTAATTTAACCAAGGAAGCATGATCTAACGAGGCTATGCATCTGTGTTGATTACAAAGGATTAAGTAAATTAACAGTTATTGATCCATTCCTGACCCCTTTCACTAAAGAGATTGTCAATGAAGTCACGAGACACTAATGTTACTCCTTTATAGATGGGATCTCACAATTCAACCAAGTATCCATAGTAGAAGAAGATAAAAAAAAAAGAATTTTCTAATTGAATTTGGATCCTTCCTGTATAAAGTGATGTCATTTGGACTAAAAACTGCACCTGCAGTATTCTCAATAATCTTTGTTATAGAATTTCAGGAGTACCTTTATAAAACCATGGTTGTATATTTTGATGACTAGACATTCTACACGTTATTAAAGGATCATATTCAATGGCTCGGGACAATTCTTGAAAGACACATACATATATGAATCTCCCTGAATATTAAAATGATTATCTTCATAACACCAATTGTAATATTACTGGGTCATGTTGATTCAAAGGAAAACATTGAAGTTGACATGGAAAAAATTAACCAAAAGAAAATAAAAAAAATGTAGGACATACAAGACATTATAAAACATTTATTAATAATTATTCAAACATAACATTCCCAATTGATGAACGTTTAAAGAAATATGTTCCTTTTATTTTCTCTAACGAATGTGATGAATCATTTGAACCATTAAAAAAGAGGTTGGTCAAGGCACCAATGCTCAAATTTCCAAACTAGTCTAAACAACTTCATGTTCATGTTGATGCACCAATTTTTGCAGTCATAGAAGTGTTATCGAGAAATCTAGTGTCCATTCAGAGCTACTAGTCCCACTAAGATGGGTAGCTATCTTACAAATAAACAAGCTAAAGTTACTTGAATTTTCCTTTATGAGAACTAGATGAGAGAGAAGCAGCGAGTACCAACCTCAGTCTTTTGCTTGGCTCCTTGCTTGTTTCCTCTTCCCTTTCACAAATCTTTGCCGCTTCTCCCTTGCTTACCCCATTTCAAAGAGCACCTATAAAGTCAAAGCAACATAATACCATCAAAGCATAGAGATCTATGATCATAAACAATATAGGACCAGATATATATTGACCAGACAAATGCATATATCAACTCAAACATACAAGAATGTGGAGGAAAACTCAAATAGCTTTATTGATAGAAAGAGTAGAAAAGAGGATTACAACCCATTGATCTGACCTAGTGTCATCCTCCCAGCATGAAAGCCCTTCTTCACCTCATGAAAAGCTTAGATCACCCAACACTATGATGTTCCGCAAAGAAACCAACAACATTTCCTTACAAAATACAAGATTCCAGCCTCTAGATCTCTAGGATGAGGGATCCATATATAGATGTTTGCAGGTGGGTGAGTCAGCTTCTTGGATTTTGATTAGTGTCCTCTCTTCGATAGTTCTTGGTTCCACTTGGATATTCATGATCTCTTACTAATCCCTAGGCGAATTCAGAGAGGCAAGTGTCAAATGGACAATTTCTAGAATATTCTCTAGGTTTCCACCTAGCCAACTGCTTCTGCCATTTTTCTTCTCTCACTCATCGCACCCCACAGAAGGGCTTCTTAGTATGCATCGCACTTTTTGCATGTGGCAGGTAAGATGCATCACACCCTTAGCACTGAGCAATCTATATGGTCCAGTTTTGACCAGTTCTGAGCAGGTTTTTATAGAGAACTTCTCGGAGATGATGTAATGAGTTGACCTTGCTCCTTTAGGGTATGAAGCAACACTTTTAGGGACTTGGAAGCCCTTGGTTTATGGACATATGTGATTGGGGTTGCAGTGCCCACATATTTCTATAATAATTCCCCCCTAAAGCATGAGGTCGTAAATATTTTGATGTTGGGTGAAATGCTTTATCATGAGGATCCGAGGTTTTTTGACCTGGAAGGCGACCTGTAATAAGATACAATACAATACATTATTTTCATAGTATTTTCATGATCTAGCTGAGGTATGCATCCCCATGCTCAGCTTTATAAATTCATTTTCATGTACATAGGACAGACAACCGTCTGTGTGGCAAACTTATGACTCTGGTAGAGCCATCATTGTTATGAAACCAGCTCAAGAAAAGATAGAAAAGATAGATCAACGACTTAGAATTCAGCCTCTTCAAGGGGGCAACCTCCTTTACATTACATAAATGAACAATTCTTGGATGATTCAAATGAAAAGACCTCCTCTCTAT
>APFE030627350.1:14404-42430 GCA_000404065.3 Pinus taeda
ATAATGCATTCACAATGGTTATTTACCAGAGGTGGGTTCATTTTTTAATGAGCTTAAACCATGGTGAAACATATGCTCATTGATAGGTTTAATTTTTAACGAGCTTGAACTTCACATAAAACTTCTTGTTCTAGTCATATAATAAGGATGTCTCATCAATAGGTTCAATTTTTAGGGAGCTTGCACCATTAGAAGATTTTCTCTGGAGCCTTTCATTATGCAAGCTAAGAACGACCAATTACTGTCCTAGGGGTTAAAGCACTACTAAGGTTGGGTAGGATAGCTTCTCGATGGGAAACATCTCCTTTACTTTGTCATTTCTGTTGGTCCTGGCAAAGGTGAATGGTTGATCAGACCAATCACCTAACTTAAGCACTTGAAGTTAGTAAAAAATATGAGGTTAGATTTACGTTGGTCGCTTTTCACATGCATGCAAAAAGTTTTGCATGTCCCCACGTATAATGAAGTAGAGTTTCCAGGTTACCCTTCAATTTGTAGACAAAACACTTGTTCTGTCAAGAAAGGCATACCTTCTGACGGAGGTATCTTATTCGAGTCTAATCTTATTTCCTAAATGGACGAGTGTGTTAGACTAGTCATATTCCTACGTAGAAGCCCACCTTATACCTGGGGTTTTCCTACCAAAGCAGACCAGGGTGCATGCCCTGGGTTTCAGTCATGATCACCAAATCACTCGCGCTCATCAGGTGGATAGACTGGAGATTGATGAGACATTCCTTGTGAAAAAAGACCAGTTAGGGATGGCATTTGACTATCAATAATGTGTGAGAAAGGGAATGAAAGCTGGTCTATGAGTTGGACAACTTTGCCTTCATGCGGAAAACACATCACTCGAAAGAGTGAGGAGACAATGGCTCCCATGCTATAAATGTAATCACGCCCAAGGAGTAAATTGTAATATAAAGGTCCTTGGACTACCATTACATTTAGGTAGGCATTTTTCCTTCTCAAAGTTATAGGCAAAGTTGGAAGGATCCCTAACGGTCAACTGGTTCCTTTGCTAAAGCCTGTAAGGTTTCGCATCTCAGGCAGAAGGGATGGTGAAGCAAGAAATTTCCAAGAAGTTGAGGAATATATACTCACAGAAGCCCGTTCATCTATGATAGTACCAACCATGATCATTCTGTAAGCTTGTACTATGATTCAGAATGGTAGATTAGATGGCAGACGGGGTCTGCCTAGTAGATTCCAGTTGAAGGAAACAACTAGGTTGCTTGGAGGTGGGCCCAAATAAACAATTGGATACATCTCTAACGAGCTTCCTTCCTGTGGTAAATGAAAGGGTAGATTGGCTCCATGTTCATCAAAGTCTATGTTTATGAAGAGGATTTGAACGGTGTCATTCTCATTCTCTTTAGTGACTGTATCATCTAAAGGTGGACCTTCTGAATAGAAGACTGGGTCGACTGCTACCTTGACTTGTTGAATTTGGTCTGGTGTGGACTCATAGGGTTCATTTTCAATGATAGATGCTTTGATCGACCACAAAGGTGTGTCAGTCAAATTTTCAACTAGTGATGGACTCGGCAAGAGTTTCTTGTATCTAGTAGGAAGTTGTAGCAGTGAAGCAGGACATTTATCCAACACTCTTTTAGCTTCATCTAGGAAGGGACAATGGTGGATGGCATGATCGCCTTCACACAGTCTACAAGGAATTCTAGATCTTCCTTTTAGTCCAATGACTTTGTTTTCACTAGTTGATGGTGTACTTTCAACATGATCATCAGATGTTGAGGACACCAGATTGTGCAAGCGGGGAGGCCAGTCCCTTAAGATCTGTGGGATGCAAGGAAAATCTCAATGATAATGTTCCCCTTTGCAAATGACACATGGAGATTTATTCTTGGATAGTGCAGTGTGTGGATTTTCGCTAGACGATGTATGGTTGCCCCTTTTGGCCATTGGCTCCTTCTTCTTCTTCTCCTTACCTTTATTCTTCTTCTCAGCTACTTGGTTTTTAGTTTTACCAACTTTACTAAGTGAAGAGGAAGGAGGCGAGGGAGAAACAAATGAAGTAGAAGGTTGGGGGGTAACTTTAGTATCATCTAGTTACTGATTTGATTTCTCAGGAATCATGGTGCTTTGAATGACAGAAGTCGAGAAGAGCCATACTGGTAGGCTAATTGTCAGTCCTGGAAGGGACAATGTGGCCATATGAGGTGCACCAACATTTCCCCAAGAGGAGAAAGGACTAGGATTTCCCCTAAGGGGAAATCCTTGGTTGGTGGACTCAATTTTCTCAACCTGAGATCAATGAGGGAACATTGACATTATTCCTATTAAAATAAATTTTATGATCCTTTGACAGAACTTGCTTTTTTAGTTTTTAAGAGTCGAGAAAAAGCTAAAGATGACTCCAGTCGCCTTCAATTTTTAATGAGCGTGAAATGAAAAGTACTCAGATGGACATTTTATTTTGAGGAGTCTGAAAAGGAATGAAAGAAACTACTCTAGAAATCTAGACAGAGGGATTACCAAAGCAATCACAAAACTACAGGATACTTTTTACGGTACAACAGTCACACTTCATGAATGTTGTGTTCAATGCATTACGATCGATAGGGTGGTAGACATGACTTCCTAAGGATAAAGGCATAGTCTATTGTGGTCTCCCAATATATACTCGACGGTATCTGGGAGCACAAGTTTGTACTGGCACTTGTCATCTCAAACAGGAGGAATCACCCAACCTACGATGAAAGCGATAGTTACCAGGTTTCACCACACCAGAATATGCCTCTAGCCTAGACTTATAAATGGTGTGCATTAGGTTCCAAAGTGTTTTAATGTTCAGTGAATTTATTTTACATTTTATCTTTCTTAAGAAGTTTGCCTTTAAGGTTGACCACGTGATGTAGATATGCAATTCCTAGAAATGCAATCTAAGATGATAAACAATCATTTACTCTTCTTTTTGCAATGAAAATCCTAGCTACTAGGAAAAGAGAAGCGAGATTCTTTCAACATAGAGTAGAGAACACACACTAGATGCATTGTCCTAAATCAAAATCAACAAGCAATATAAATGCAAAAGAAAATGCTTGTATTTTTTTTTTGCTTTCTTAATGGGTGAATGACAAAAAGAATGCTAAGTTCAAATCCGAATTATCTTTTCTTTCAAGGCGAAAATACTAAAAGTTTTCTTTTCAAAAAACAAAAGGAAGACAAGGATGACACTTTCCTATCTTGAATTGAAAACTGCTTTCAACACTTGAAATACTATTAATTCAAATCAAATACAAGAGCAACAGTGTAATCGACCATAAAAAATAGTAGGATTCTTTTGTTTGACTAAAAACGACACTTGTGACACTTTCAAATTAAAATACGACAATTCGATTAAGCTACTTCTTTGTAAAGGAGAACTATAAATGGTGAAAAATACATAAAAACATTCACAACTCTTTGTACAATGGAGGCTGAATAATGCAAATGAAGGGAGTTTCAGCAGTGGTATACTGATCATAGACAACAAAATTCCTAAATAAATCTGAAGAGAGTGAAGAAAAACAAAATCTGGATGTAAAAACAGTCTTATCTGATCATTGCACCTGTAACATAGGGAAACAGGGATGCATCTCACCTACTGCACATAGGAGGTGCAATACATCCAGATTTCCTAAATGAGACAGTGCGATGGTCGAGGGATGAGACTTTAACTTGGTTTTTGGTCACATTTTGCAGCTTAGTTCAGGGATTTAGGCTGATCTAATGATAGTCAATAAATACAAATCATAGGGGCTGGTCTAATGAGGTTACTTGAGCCACCACCAGGGCAATTAGGATGTCTGCAAATCAGTTGTTCAATTTATAAACAAAACCTAGAGATGGACTAAAGCAGCATTGATGTACTTTGCAGTTACATAGAAAAAGAAGTTCAAAGGCTAGTTGGCTTGACTTTAGGCTCCATCTGTAGTTTATAAAGCAAACAAATATAAACAAGCAAACAAGCTATTCACTCCCGAGTGGAGTCGCCATTTTGTTATTGAGAAATATAGTGTCCATTCAGAGTTGCTAGTCCCACTAAGCTGGGTAGCTATCTTAGAAACAAACAAACCAAAGTTACTTGTGTTTTCCTTTATGAGAAGTAGTTGAGAGAGAAGCAGAGAGTACCAACCTTAGTCTTTCGCTTGGCTCCTTGCTTGTTTCCTCTCCCCTTTGACAGATCCTTGCTCCTTCTCCCTTGCTTACCCTGCTTCAAAGAGCACCTGTAAAGTCAAAGAAGCATAATACCATCAAAGCATAGAGATCTACGATCATAAACAATATAGGAGCAAATATATATTGACCACACAAATTCATATATCAACTCAAACATGTGGAGGAAAACTCAAATAGCTTTATTGATAGAAAGAGTAGAAGAGAGGATTACAACCCATTGATCTGACCCAACATCATCCTCCCAGCATGAAATTCCTTCTTCACCTGATGAAAATCTTAGATCACCGAACACTACGATGTTCCACAAAGAAGCCAACATCACTTCCTTACAAAATACAAGATTCCAGCCTATGGATCTCTAGGATGAGGGATCCATATATAGATGTTTATAGGTTGGTGAGTCAGCTTCTGGGATTTTGATTAGTGTCCTCTCTCTGATAGTTCTTGGTTCCACTTGGAGATTCATGATCTCTTAATCATCATTGGGCGAATTCAGAGAGGCAAGTGTCAAATGGGCAGTTTCTAGAAGATTCTCTGGGTTTCCACCTAGCCAATTTCTTCTGCCATTTGTTTTCTCTCACTCATCGCACCCCACAGAAGGGCTTTTCAGTATGCATCGCACTTTTTTCATGTGGTAGGTGAGATGCATTGCACCCTTACGACTGAGTAATCTGTATGGTAATTTTTGACTAGTTCTCAGTAGTTTTTCATGGAGAACTTCTGGGAGATGATGTAATAAGCTAACCTTGCTACTTTAGGGTATGAAACAACACTTTTAGCAACTTAGAAGCCCTTGGTTTATGGACATATATGATTGGGGTTGCATTGCCCAAATATGTCTATAACAAGAAGTCTTAGCGCAACCTGACAATGAGTTAATAGACCATCCAAATTCTTATTCTAGTTGGAAACTCAATAAAGTTGAACAAAATTACTCAATGATAGAACTTGAATCCCTAGTATGGATATTCGTACTGCAGAAATTTTGACACTATCTCTTGGGATACCGATTTATATTTTATACAGATCACCAATCACTACAATATCTTGTAAACAAACTCATTCATTAAGGAATACTTTGTTGATAGCTACTTTTATTTTAGAAATTTGAATTTTAAGTTCTTATCCAACCCGAAAAAAGAAATGTCAACCCTGATCACTTATCAATGATGATTTTCCTGAGTCACGTCTATTAAGGACTGAAGTTCTTCTAGCAAATCTTACCGAAAATAGTGGAATTCCTACATATAGGTAAATCATCAGAAGGATTATCATAAAAAAAGAAAAATATACTAAAAATCAAACAAATACCATATACATTGATAAATGACCAATTATATAAACTAGAAATTGATGAAGTACTTCAAAGATACGAAGGAGGATCTAGAGGCCACTATCAAGGAAACACGACTAGTCGCTCGGAAAATAATGCTTTGAAAAAGCTTGTCTCTCGTGGTTGTTACTAGACCCTCATTGTCAATAGAAGGTACAAAAATGTGATATTTACATAGAATAGGTCGACCTCTATATAAAAATAAAATTCCGTTACATTCCACAGTTCCATCATTACCATTCATAATATGGGTTATTGACTTCGTTGATCCATTTCCTAAAAGAGCTAAACAAACAAGCACAAAATACATCATAATTGTAGTTGAATATGTAACAAAGTGGCCTTAAGTAGAGCCCATAATATCATGTACTAAACGAGTAGTAGATAAGTTCAGATAACAAAATATAGTGACGTGTTTTAGTTGCCCTCTGGTCCTCATCAACGATAGGGGCGCACATTTTGTTAATGGCATAATTAAAATATTAAGAAAGACTTTGATGATAGAACACAACAATACTACAACATATCATCGTCAAGCAAATGACACAGTTGAATCGTTCGATAAAAATATGCATAAAGGATTAATGAAAATTTATAACATACACAAATATGATTGTGATGATTCCATTCCAATGGGTTTATGGGAATACCATACAATGTACAAAAATTCGGTGGGGTCAACATCATTTAAGCTTGTGTATGGATAAGAAGCAGTCATGTCATTCTACTGGTTATAAAATGCAAAAACAGTATCAACAATACTAAAATAAAACACAAATTTTCAAGTGCGACGCATGAGTTATTTACATAAATTAGAGGAAGATCAAATGTATGCATTATATCATGAACAAATTAACAAATACCCTAAAAAAGCAAATAAAAATTAAAATATTCAAGATAAACATATATAAATTGGCAATTTAGTCCTACTGACAACTGTACGATAGTCGATTCAAAGGAAAACCAAAGAAACTTGAAATTTCATGGCTCGGTCTATCTGTTATTGAGGATATTCAACCATCGGGGGAAGTACAATTAAAGACATTACAGTGTCACAATTTCAATTCTATTGTTAATTGTGCCCATTTAAAAAAATACATCATAAAAAATAATTAATATAGGTTAGTTGTAAGACTATTAATAAATAATCTAACCTACTAATATGTAAAATATTAATTTCTTAATACAAACAATAAATAAACAATTATTAAATCATTATTTTAATCTTTTATTTTTTTATACTAAAAGTAAAACTAATAAAATTAACAAAAAGTACTTATAAATATAACCAACATAAAAATTGACATACTGATAATAACAAATTCTAGCGATATGTTATGCAACTAGACCGAGTAATGTTATTAAGTGGAAAAATGACCTATGCAACCTCCTAAGAGAAAAAGAATGATCGGAAATACAATAATACGAGGATGATCTAGACCGATAATACAAAAGAAGAAGTCAACTTGTGTCTCAGAAGAAGCTGTCGATAGACGAGACACATAAAGTATGATTTCATAGATCAACAAACCCAAAATAAAATGACAACTAATTATGTGATGCAGTTCCAGAAAATTATTTTCTCAGAATTACCCTGCGTGTGACTTTGATTGAGTTCTTCATAAAAGGAACCAAGAGGGACCTATAATCCAGAGTAATTAAGTAATTCCATCCCTCTCTAACACATCGCACACTTCACACATACCATCCCCATCAAATAATCCATAAATTGCATTTAAATATTTTCCACAATTACTACCCAGTTTGTGGAAAAGGTGGAAAACTAATTCCATGCACAAGCGAGATTATGATGAGAAAATCAATAATAAATTGAAGAAACGTCCTGAAGGAATGAAATGAAGGGAAAATTCTATCACATTTAATGTCGCTTCTACAAAAACTAATGAGTGCCCTGGGTTGTTAAAAATATTTCCTTAAATGACATCGCCTACACTTCGAAGATGTCCCCAACTTTCACGGCCTGTAATTTAGCAGTTAGAGCCTTTATATTGTCTCCAAAAAAAATAATTTCATGACAATTTCTCTATAGTGGAGCAGAAGGTCAAGAAATATGAAGGATAAGTCACAGTGGAAACCCAAACAAAAGATCATTTCGACCTTGCTGGTAAAACAAAGATAGAAATTAACATGCATAATTGTAACACCTTCCTCTGACATCTACCCAAGTAATTGACCAACCAGGGTAAACATATGATGAAGAGTCACTAGGATATGATTCAACTCCCTATGTGTCAGTTAAGGTAGTTGAATTGATAAAAAAAAATAAGAACCTTCTAGACCTACTGCAGAACCCCAATGAGCCATCCCAACCTTCGAGGTGACTAAGCCCTAATACAAATTGGCTTTTTACTACATTAATCCCCAACTCATGACATGGGCATGAGTGTGACTAGTACACTCTAGTCACTCCCATAGCATGGGTATGGGTGCGAATAGGGACTTTGCTAAGCAGTTTTGTGCTTATGATTCTGTGTTCTGTGCCACATTTTTAGGCCCAGGGCTCATGTCACTGCCTAAAACCCCATGACACTTCCACAAATGAATTATGAGCATGGAATAATGATAAAAATGTAATTACTTGAACAAGGACATAACTGGTCCCCTACTAGCCATGATAAGCATTTTGTCAAACATGTCACAAAGATGCAATCTACAGGTTTAATCAACATATTTGAGCATATGTGTCTCATGCTTATTTGAGAATCACTAAGAAGAATCGATGCCTCAGAAAAATAACTACATTACCATATTCTAAGCCATATATTCATTTTACATTTAGTGACTAACCAAAACATGATAAAAGCCATACATTTCCACTGTCATAAAACTCATTCATAACCAACATATAACAAAGAGAAATATCAAGGGTATAACAAACATATAAACATGTACATTTACCCAAAATACCAAGGAGAAAGAGAGATCTTATTTATTATTAAATATCGTGACCAGGTATGGGACTTCCATGAACTTCCTGACCATAGACTAGGTTGAACCAAATATTTCTTTAAGCTAGTCACCCTCATGCTATATTCCAAGCATGAATATGAGATCTCATGAAACAAATCAATCAAAACCATCTAGGGATTCCAGAGGGAAAACCAGCTCTACCCTCAACTAGTGATTCCACCTCATGACAGACATAACTAATAATCACCAGATTGGTCTCTACCCACATTATCTAGGGTTCTAGACCATTTGCTCCAACGAAGGCTCCAAGATGAGTAACTCAACCCAAAATTATTTTCAGGCTCTAGATCATTTATACAACTAAGGCTTTAGGACTAGTAACTCAACCCACCAATGCCCCCAAAGAATTTATCCAACCAAGGCTTCAGGACTAATAACTCAATCCAAGCTATTATAGGGAAAGAATGTGTCTTCCTAACCAAGGCTTCAGGAACTAATAACTCAACCCACAACTAAAGGAACAAGAAAACCAACCAGAAGACAAAATTAAAACCCGCAACACCATGGCTATGTAGGAAATTGAAAGGCTAGGAAAAACAATTATCGATCTAGGCAATCCTCCATGCCAATGACAAATCATAACCAAGAAAACACATGCACATCCATGCATGCCAAAACTAGTGATGAAATCATACATGTAACACAGTACCTATAAGAAAATCCGCTATAATTGTTGATCCCATTGTCCTCTTGTGCTTTCCTACTCTTTTTTTTCCTTCTTGCTCCAAAACTCCAAGTATGCCACACTCCTCCAAGAGTGGTCCAAGAAGACTCTAAGTGTCCAAGGCTATGAGAGAGAGATAATAGAGAGAGAGATCCAAATCTAAACTGAGAAAAGGTCACCAATTGGTCCTTAGAAGCCTTTTTATTAATGAGGATTCAATTTTCTTCATTTTCATTATTTTCTTTCATTTTCCTCCTGACATGGAAACTGTGACGTTTCACCTCCCTTTTCTCCTAATTTCCATCATTTTTCATAAATAAAATGCAAATAAATGCCATATTTCCTTTCCAAATCTCTATCCAATTCG
The DNA here is from genome assembly GCA_000404065.3 of Pinus taeda. Lineage (NCBI taxonomy): Eukaryota > Viridiplantae > Streptophyta > Pinopsida > Pinales > Pinaceae > Pinus > Pinus taeda. The sequence goes on from APFE030627350.1 coordinate 23,942, forward strand.
TTTCCCAATTTCCTTATACATTAACAAACCAAAGTGACACCCCACTAAGATGTTTTCCCCTCCATTAAACTTGGAATATGTGTCCCATGACCAAGGTCTTATTTTACCTTCATTAATTTTTACATGGATTTTTTACCAGGGCTGTTAGAGAACCCTCCCCATTGGGGGAAAACGGTCCTCAGTGCTCAAAGACACCTACAACCATAAAATTTATGTAAACAAAACATACTACCCATGGAGCTTTATAAGTTAGAAGTTGCAATATTTATAATCATGAACTTGTTGAGAAGAAAAATAACATGAAAATTTAACAACATGAAAACCAAAATGACATGAAACCCATACCTCTTATTGCAGATTTATAGAATAGCTCATGGCCATATTTACATCGATATACATATGTACATATGCCATAAAATCATACCACAAGATATACCGAAACATATTCAAAACACATATACCAACACATTCGTTCAACTAGCAAATAGAGAAGGATACAAATCCTGCATCTGACCTGCCATCTCCCATATGGCTTCGTTGTGCCCAATGTGCTTCCACTGTACTTTAACATGATCAATTTATTATTCCCGAATCATGAGCATATTTCTTTGCAAAATGCACTAAGGCTCCAGCTTAAATTTTGAGCCTTCTAGCTCTTCCTGCAATACAGACCAATCAATCACATGATCAACATATTTAACATACTTCTTAGGAAATTACACATGGAAAACATCATGGAATTTCACTATCGGAGGTAGTGCAATTCAATATGATACTAGCTCATCATCTCAAGAATTTTGAAAGGTCCATAAAACCAGAGTGCCAGCTTGGCACACAATCCAATCTACAAGGAGATCTTCCCAGGATTGATTCACAATTAAACCTACTCCCTAAGCTAAAACTCCTTAAAAAACCTTTTCCAATTTCCATAGGTATTCTTCCTATCCTGTGTTCCTTTTAGATTCTTCCTGATTACCTGCATTCCCTATTCCATTTCTGCTAGCATATCTAGTCCTGTCAATACCATGTTAACTAGACTAGTCCAACTAATAGGAGTATTACAACTCCACACATAAAGTGCCTCAAATGGAATCATCGTCAAAGATTCTTGATACCCATTATTGTAAGTGAACTAAACCAGTGGAAGATATTCTTTCTGATTTCATTATTCATGCATCACATACATCCTCAACATATCCTCCAATATTCTATTGACCCTCTCTGTCTGTCCATCTGTCTGTAGATGATAAGTTGTACTCGAGCCCAACTTTGTACCTAAACCTACAAAGAACTCCTTCCAAAACTTGGAAGTGAACTTCCCATCCATATTTGACACAATATTCTGCGTAACACCATGTAATCTCACCACATCTCTGACGAAGGCAAATGCTACATCATCTATTGACTACTTATAATTCACTAGAATGAAGTGCATTACCTTCAACATCATTTCCACCATGAACATCATGGAATCATGTTGCATAGATGTCCTCCACAAACTTGTGATAAAGTCCATGGAAATGACCTCCCATTTCCCCTATGCAATCATAATCAGTTGTAGTAATAAACCTAAATGCTTACACTCTTCCTTCACCTACTGAAAATCTAAGCACCTAGCCATGAATTCTAAGACATCTCTCTTAAAATTTTGCCAACGGTAAAACTTCTTCACTTTTATCATTGTCGTTTGATATCTTGGGTGACCTGAATATGGTTTCACATGAAACTCCCTCAAGATCATCTTATTGACCATTTCATTGTTGTCTCACACATATATCATGTCTCTAAACCTGAACAGTCCATCTACCATGAGACAATAGTCCACATCATGTACATCTTCACCTGTATCTGTACCACTGCTGATACATGTACCACTACTGGTACATGTACCAATACCAGTACATGTACCTATACCTGTACTCTGATGCAATATGTGCCTAAGCTATATATACTTGGCATACTATCGACCTTCCTGCAAGATCGTATCCTAGAGATTTGTCCCATCGGAGCTCATATCTGCTATATGATTTACGTGTATTTGGCTTCTAAGAGCATATGCAACCCTATTCTCCTTACCCTTAATATACATGATCTGAAAGTCAAACTCAGTGATCATGGCCACCCATCTAGATTTCCTAGCATTCTAATTCAGTTAGTCAAATAGATACCTTAATCTACTATGATCAACTATGAATACAAATTATCTGTCAAGAAGATAATGCCTCCACATATTCAATGCTTGAATGATGGCTCCCAACTCAAGATCATGTGTCAGAGAGTTTTGCTCATGATCATTTAGTTTTTTTAACTCATAGAAAACTACCTATCCTTCGTACATAAGGACTCCACCAAGCTCTCTCTTGCAAGAATCTGCACATACCACAAACTCTTTGTCTGGATATGTGATCTTTAGCATTGGACAATGTGTCCACAACCGCTTTAACTGCTCAAAACTAGCTGCACATTCCTCTATCCATTCAAACCTATTTCCTTTCATTTGAAATGATGTGATAAGATAAGAATTTACGAGAATTTCTTGATGAACCTCCTGTAATACCCTGATAACCCCATGAAGGATCTCATCTCATCCATGTTCCTAGGAGCTGCTCACTCCATGATAGATCTTACCTTTTCTGGATCCATTATTATTCCTTCCTTGGAAATCACATGTCCCAAGTAATGTACCTAAGTTTGAAGGAAAATTCTCTTGCTGAGATTAGCATACAAATGATGCTCTCTCAACAATCTAAATACTGTTGCTCTTTATTAGACATGCTCTTCATTTTTAGAATATAGTAATATATCATCAATGAACACAATAAGAAACTTGTCCAAATAAGGATGCAATACACTATTCACCAAGCACATAATAGTAGCTAGAGCATTGGTCAAACCTATCGGAACTACAGCAAACTCATAATGTTTGTACCTAGTCCATAAATATGTCTTGTAAATTTCATATTCGTTAATGCGTACCTAATAATATCTTGATCTCAAATCAATCTTCGAGAACATTGTTGATCCATTACATTGATTAAACAAACCATCAATCTTCATCAACAGACACCTATTCTTAATGGTCACTTTGTTCAGTTGCATGTAATCATTGAACAACCTGAGAGTACCATCCTTTCTCTTGATAAATAGTACTGGTGTGCCCCATGGTTATGCACTTGGCCTAATATATCCCTGGTGCATCATTTCATTCAACTATAACTTCAACTCTACCAACTGTGTAGTGCTCATCCTATCAGGTTCCTTAGATGTTGGTGTTGCCCCTAGTACCAACTTAATAGAAAAGTGTACTACTGTTTGAGGTGGAAACTATGAAATATCTATGTGAAATACATCTTGAAACTATTGTAGAACTAGGTATCTGCTCAATGCATCCTCAACCTCCTTAACTTTGTCACTAGAGATATGCACCAGAAATAACACACACTCTTTCCCACGAATATGCTTGTCCTATTTAGTTGTCACCATTCTCACTGATGGTTCTTTCTTCATACCTTGCAAGACACCTTGTTCCCCATTGTCATCCAGACACTCAACAAATTTGTCATAACAATTCACCTTGGTCCTCATAAGATACAACCAGTCCATACACAACAACATATTGTATGATCCCAATAGTAATACATTCAAATGTGTTGTAGTAGGCATACCATTCAAATAAAATGCACAAGCTCTTACCCAATGATGAACTCACTTCTTTTTACTTGTAACCAACATCACTAATGAAGACTCCGCATGTACTTCTTTATCAAACCACACTTATCCACCAAGTCAGGATTAACATAGCTATAATTAGATCCAGAGTCAACCAAAATAGAAACAACTTGATCACAAATCTTACCATCCATCTCGATAATAGACACCTAGTTACCTCCCTCCCTATTATCCAATGCTACATAGATCATGGGAATACTCTATCCAAAATCTCCCACCATCTGTGCCTCCTAAGCATTGTAGATCTATGGTATACCACATTCATGTTGTGAAAAATATCTCCTATGATGCTCTCCTCGACAAGTCCAATGTTGCACGGGCTTCCTATTTTTACTCTTATTCTACTCCTGAGACAGATGTTCCTGTCCTCTGTTAGATGTATTGGAATTCTTTGGTGGCGTAGCATTCTCTTTGTTACCTGTGTCCCGAGGCCTTGCTCGCTTTGTATCCCATTTTCCTTTATTATTAGCATTACCCTTCCAATCCTTCTTAGTCTTATCTGTGTTTCGATTTCTCATAACAATACTTTAGATTTTTTATGGCTTCCTCCAATGATTTAGGCACATTGAAATCAATCCTGTCCTTGAATGCTATCAAAAACCCACTAATGGATCTCTAAATATTTTCCTTCTCCTCCTTGAGGTAATGCACATACCTTAGTAGCTCAAAGAATATTCTAGTGTACTCCTCATCAGTCATAGATCCCATATTTAGTTCATAAATTTATTTTTTCCTCTTGCCATAGTATATTTCCGATAAATACTTGTTTATGAATATTCTCTCGAATTCACTCCAAGTCAACTCCTCATAAATATCTCTAATGTTATTTACATCTTCCCACTAGATATCTTCTTCACCTTTAACACTTAACGTAGCTATTCTAGCCTTCATGTTCTATGAGTAACCATGCAATCTAAAGAACTTATTCATTCCCAGCAACCATTCTTCTACATCATTGGAATTCTTCATCTCTCCATCAAATTTAGGTTGTTTTTCTTTCTTAAACTCATGTGGAAAATATCCCTTGTCACTCTTCTAAGGATAATAATGATGACTATCATGATACCTATTAGAACCAGAAGTAGAATAGACCTATGTCTATCACCTTTCCTATCTGGATTTTCCAAGGGCTTTCCATATCTAACAATGTCATCTCTATCCTACCCATACCTACCATGAGATCTATTTCCATATGCCCCATTAGTTCTACCTCTTCTTCATCGTTTATCTGAAGTGGTCCATGTCGCTACAATTCTAACAAACTATGCATGATTATTGAATTGACTTTTCCTTGTTTCTCCTATTTCTTTATGATTCTATCATGATATGTTTTGCAACTCCTTATTTCTAGCTTCAAGCTCCTCAATGTGTCTTCTATGTCAGAATAATTCCCAACACCACGCTACCCATTTGATCCATAAGGGGAATCTCGTCAATTGTAGTTTAACATCTTGCTAGTCATCTTGATCTCTTTCATGCAAGGAATATTATGTCATCTAAACCAAATCATAAACAAACAAACATATATTAGTGTCATTCGTGGAGGATATCTTCTGCAAGATCAACCAATCACTATAATACATGCATAAGCATAATCATAATAGCATGTAAATATGTATCATATAGATAAAACAACATATCATCATTCCAACCATAGTCCAATCATCAATGTACGACCCTATCAATCACATACCATGACCTCATGCATGAAAAAAACAACCATACCAATCTACACTTAACAATACGTAAGCACTTGACATGAATAAACAATTCATAACCAATCATACACTTATGAAGACACATCTAACAACAACACCATCAACCTTCACATGGTGACATCACTACAACAATGACCAACACCATGAATATGCAACAAGTAAAATGGCCACAAAAATAATGAACACATATGCATTTGACATGAATGCATTACCAACACACCACCCATTGAGTCCAAGGGGTGAACCTTGCTCTTATACCACTCTCTAACACCCTCCTCCCACATTTACCTAAGTAACCAGCTAACTGACGTAAACATGTGACAAAGAGTTATTATGATATGATTCAACTCCCTATGTGTCAATTAAGGAAGTGGAACCAACAAGAAAAGACAACATATACCTTCCATACCTACTATATAATACCCAAGAGCTATCCAAACCATCCAAGTGGCTAGCTTGTGAGGAAAAATGACCTCTTACTGCATTAATCCGCTAGTCGCTCCCATGACATGTTAGGTCCCTATAATACTAGTTTATTCGGTTATTATTATTCTCAATGTAGCCCCTTATTGTTATTTTGTTCCCATGTTGTCCCCATATTGTTATTATTGTGCCCCATAGAAGCCAACTACTGTTATTGTTGTTCCCTTACATTATTATTATTGTGTAAGCTCTGATTATATTGTGACCCCTTGGCCTCCTAAATATAGAAAGGAGGTTTTCTCCTTTATATCATCCAGGAATTTTTTATTTGTGTAATGTAAAGGAGATATCCCCCTCAAACAGTGTACTTTTGAAGTCATTGATCTATCTCTTTCTTCTATTTTTTGAGATAGTTGCATAAAAATTGGTACCAGAGCTTTAGATTCTAGGGTTTTGCTACTTCAAACTGGTCATCATGGAATTTTTGCCTAAATTTTATTATAAGAATATTCAGAAGATGAAGTTAAAACCAATTGGATCCAAAGTTATGATGATCCTCAAGACCGAATTTCATATCTTGTCTCTATATATTTTCAGAGATATGAACTGAGGAAGTTAGGGTTTTCGTAGGCTCCCGAATTTGGTCTCAAATAGGTCATCTTGGAAAAATTGTCATAACTTTATCTCTAAGAATTTCTTTCAAATTTCATAAAAGGTTACAAAAAGGGGATGGAATTTAGTTTGTTGGGTATCATTTTGAGAGTCGAATGTCAAAACATTGACATTTGGCATGTCGTACAAGTTCGCTCTAATGAACTTCTCTATAATTAGGTCATCGCAGGGTATTGGGCATAAATATTTCTTGGAGAATCCAATCACAGTCAGACTTGTGGAGTTGGAAATAGGACTTAGGGGGCTAGGACAGGTGGAAATTTTAGAACTTGGAGATCCAAACATTCATTTGAAGATCAAGTTCATACAAAGCAAAAAAAAAGGTGTATAGTTGTTTTAAAATTTTCATAAGTTTGGTTTGAGAAATCAGTTTGAAGTGATTCAAAGTTAATTGTGAAGAATAATTATCATTCATTGATGACCCAAAAAAAGAAATTGGAAACTCCTAGTAACCAACCTAAAATCTCTACCATGACACATGAAAAATTACAAGAGCAAGTGCAACCAATTTCGCTCTCACAAAAATTAACTAAAGATAAGATGGATGGTTTAAATAATGGAATGGAAGATAAGATTGATGACATGGAAGGTAAGATGGATGGTATAGAAGAAAAACTTAAAATAAAAATGCAAGATTTGATTATAGATTTGAGAAAGTTGCTACAAGAAATGCTTTCTAATGGCGAAAGGGTAGTAAAGGAAACTCATAATGAGAACAAAAGAAATGTTAGTCATAATTTCATAAACTCTAACATTGGATTGAAGACCAACCATGTTCCAAATATCAATATGAGGAAGTTTGACGGAAAGGATCCTATAACATGGATACTATAGATGCAACAATATTTTGATCTCCATAATGTGTAAATCACAAAAAAGGTACACATTGCAACTTTATATTTGGAACCCAATTAGTTTGTATGGTGTTATCACTCAGAGTTTCCCAGAAGTTGTAAAAAGGGGAAAGGGATCTAAATTAACCACAAACCAATCTTTTAGATATAGAATCTAGCCAATCTGTATCTAGAGAGGGCTCTCTCTTTAAGTTTTAGCTTTCTTTTGAAAGATATTAGGCTAGTAATGAAGTTTAAGAGTTTTTTTTTAGTTTGGGTGGTGAGATTCAATAGCATAGGGGTTGGACTAACTAGTTTAGGCCATTGGGCTGATGGAGTCAAAGAAGATGGCTTAACTGAACTTGGTTCCTTAACCAAGGATGGTTCCAGAGGGCAAGATGGTCAAACAGGGAACAAATAAAGACTTGGAATAAATGGAATGGTTTCAAAATAGGTGAAGGGAAGTTAAGAATCCTTCAACCTATTTAGAGAGGGAATGTGAATGATTACTAATAAAGAGAAGTTAAGTATTCTTTGATAAATAATCAAAATGAAAGAATTAGAAAACAAGAGCAATTATGATTTCATTGTTTATCCTAATTCAGAAGAAAACATAGAGAATAATAACGATTGAAAACATAGTGCAATCAACCATATTCTGAATTACTCTTTTTCCTTTATCATTGAGATATGAAACATAGATGATATAATAAACAAGGAAAACTTTAAAACATAAGGTATAGAGGACTTATTGATCCGGTGTCTGATTCAAGAAATTTGTGGAAAGTCCCTTGCATTAATTATTTATCCAGCAAGCCATACAAAAGTTGGTCCAACAACACTTTATTCCAAAATAACCAATATTACAGCAATGTATATGAATCCACCCAAAATAATTCAAATGAAGAAGTATTTATACTAATTGTAAACTAAAATATCTTGAAAAAATATCAAGATTAGTTTCACAAATATCTCCAACTATTTACATTAATAGAACTTAAATAAAGGAAATTCATAACTAATGAATCTATTTGGCACTATTTCGATGGATTTATGGTGAAAAGCAAGAGAAATTCGAATTTGATAGCAACTCTTAGTTGATGATGAGGCATCCCAGTCACTAACTACATCATTACTTTGTGCATTCTGCCCCAGAAATTCTGCAAACTTAGGGTCCAATGATATGCTTGTATTTCTCACTCCGTGATATATTTGTAAAACTTGAAAGAGGTTTCTATAGATAAGAAGGTTTTTGAAATAAACCACTCTCAATGTCCGATAATTCATCTCCATATATTCAAAATATTCTCCGCAAAAATATGTCAGAAACAGGATTTTGCACAAACTAAAAAATAGGCTGTGAAGACATGCACTTATCTCCCTCTTGGTAATACCCATGTAAAAAGTGAGATATTTTTTTGTAGTTTTTTCTGTTAGGAACAAAACCTCTTCCCATTTCTTGAAATAATTCTTGGATTAGCCACAATAGTTTTTGCAAAACTATGACTTAAACAGGAAATTTATGAAGAATGTACCATTTTTGCTCTAATTTCATCTTTTAACCTTAAACATCTTTTGACTGTTTTTCACTTTTACTTTGGATAAACTTCATTGTAGCTGGTGAAAGTGTTTTCATATTTTTTTATCCCTCAATGTCTTCATGTTTACTTTTACTGTTTACTGTTTACTTTTTACTTTTACCGCTCAATTTTTCATTTGTCTTCTCTTTGTCATGAATTTGTATGTTCTGCTTTGTAACTATCTTCTCTGTTATTTATCTTCATGCTAGTTGATTTACTTGACTTGGTCTTGAATTTGATACTGTTTAACCTTAATACACTTTTACTGTTCTTTACTATGTCCTTTTACCTTCCATCTCTATTTGAATAGACTTGATAATAATCTTGGAGTAGATAGGTCTTATGACTAGTATTAAGACTGTTTATCCAAGGTTGTGGTCTTCTGATCATCTATAGAACAAAACAAACTATTAAGAGAGTGTTGGCTTGTAGGAGAGGTCGAAAAGGTTTCCTTTGAGCTTGAAAGGTCCACGGAGTGAGTCCAGAATGATTTTCAGGAGGTAAACCATGCTCGAATCATTTAACAGAGGCTTCAGGTGGCACAAATGGGTTACACAAGCTTACATAGTAGAATGGGAAAAGGACAAGAAAACCTGAGTTCTTAGGGTTTGAACACAAACGGGAAAACTTTCAAAATATGGCGTGAACTAAACAATAGATGTTTTGTCGCGTAGCAGGCAAGTGGTAAGTGGGGTGGGATCGCATAGCTTTTGAGGTTAGGTGTATTCGACTAGAGCCTAGTGATTCCATGGATTGCCTGATGCATGACGGAGGTACGGTTTGAAAACTGCTTGGTGATCGTGCGTTAACGCACGGTCACCAAGGGTCGTGCAATATCAATAACAACCATCGGATGATATCGGTGCGATCGGACAGTTGACGGGAGGCGTGATGCAGCGGAGTTTAGCTACGGCAGGCCTAACACAATTAAAAAATTAATTAATTGTATCGGGGTAATTGTGAATGGACGGGGAGGTTATTAATTAACGATGAGGGTTAATTAATCCATTTTCATTAGAGCAGAGGGTCAAGGTTCTTAATGGGTTACTGATTAACTCATTAATCCTATTTTAAAATAGTTTAAGGTTTTATTTTAACCAAAGGGGTGGGATATGTAAAAATTTGGGGTTTTGTATAACATAATAATATAGGCATGGGTAATGTTTTTTTTGTGGATTTGAGAGATCTGTGGTTTATATTTTTCGAATTTGTTAGCAGAGAACCCACAGTATGATCGTTTTTATGCCAACGTTTCAAATCCCAAATGGGATCCATCATCAGGACTTATGAATGATGATAGAAGATGAGCTGCTTTAGAGAAATAAATACTAATGAGGAAAGAATTTTTGGATCAGCATACAGTCGGCTGGGAAATTTTATAATTTTATTAATTTTATTAATAATTGTTTTTTTATTAATTCTTACTAATTTAATTATTAATTGTTAATTTAATTAATTCCAATTATTTAATTAAAATAAATAAAGAATATAATAAAATTATTTAAGTTTTATTTTAATATAAAGAAATTGTATAACTAATTTTATGATTTTATTATTTAATTATTAATTATTATTTAATTAAAATGAATAAATTATTAGATTAATTTTATTTTAAATTTTATTAATATAATTTTTACTTATTTATTTTAATTTTATATAATTTTGTTTAATTTTATAATTTAATTTTATAATTTATTTAATATTTTATTAATTTAATACTTTGTTAATTTGATTAATTTACTTTTATTAATTAATAAAAAATATTAATGTTTAAAACAAAAAACCTAAAAATAATTGTTTTAATTTATTAATTTATGGTTTAAATATAATAATTAATATGATAATTAACATATTAATTAATAAATAGAAACCTTATTTATTAATTAATATGATTAATTATAATTAATTAATAGAAAGTTAATATCTTAATTAATATGTATTATTGAATTTTAAGGTTAATTATTATATATTTGTTAATATTAAAATAGGGTTATTAAAATATTTTCCCTGCTTACCTGCTATACCTGGGATGAGCTTTGCGATCTTGATTCCTTGCTCAAGGGAAGTCAGCTCCCGCTAATCTCCATACCATTGTCTCTGTTCAGATTATGGGGATGCTTGATAATTTCAAGTGCTTCTCTGATCTTTCGTCTCTGCTGGTTCTCCTCTCTTGCGATAATTGATGCGTTTTCTAGGTAAATATGGTGCTTAGTCTTTGCGGAGTGCTCTGCCAATGCTGAAGTACAAGATCTTTCATTCTTAATATCAGCGCCATGTTCCTTAATATAATTTGATTAATATTAAAATTAATCAAATTATATTAATAAAATTAAAATTAATTTAGTAAAATTATATTAATAAAATTAAAATAATAATCTAATAATTTTATTCATTTATTAAATTAATAAAATTAATAAATTAAAATAATAAAATAATAAAATTAAATTATTAACAATTTTTATTTTATATTATTTTATTTTATTCTATTTTTTTAAAATTTATTTTAATTTAAATTGAACAATTAATAATTTAAAATTAAGTATTTTAATAAAAATAAATCAATTAAATTATAAAATTAATAGAATTAATAAAATTTCCCAGCCCACTGTATGCTGATCCAAAAATTCTTTCCTCATTAGTATTTATTTCTCTAAAGCAGCTCATCTTCTATCATCATTCATAAGTCCTGATGATGGATCCCATTTGGGATTTAAAACATTGGCATAAAAACGATCATAATGTTTTTTTTATTTGGGAATTACATAATAATAACATTAGTGGTTAATATGACCAAATGAATGGGAAAGCGCTAAGTTTAATGTTTTCCGAAAATGCATTTCATCATACAACACTTATACCTTAGTCTAACGATATATGAGGGTTTCATGTTGATAGAATGTTTTTAATTTTCCTCGGAAAAATAGGATTTTACTTAGGAAAAGCATTATAAAGGGAATGAGTGACTTTATGAAGGGGTGAATATTGATGAAGGGGATTTAAGTGCTTTAGGTATCTCAAATTATTGGGCTAAGGATCCAGTCCCTCCAAAAGTCAGGGAAATGCTTTGAGCCCCCCACACTTGTTTAGGTACTTTTAGAATTTAGGGAAAAATAGTGAATTTTTTAGGAAAAATGCAGTGAGTAGGTTAATTAGTTTGACTTTGTCTCCTTGATGTGTTGTCTCCAATGTGAGTTTTGGTTTGTCCAAGTGATGAAAGCAAAAGATTTAAGCATTAAACTTAACCATTCACTACACATTTATTCTGTAACCATCATCTACTTACCCTACCTACTTTATCCTTGCATTTTTACTTCTTTATTAGGGTGCACTTAAACTGGCAAACCCTTATCACATTTTGTTTTCTTTTACATATAGATATATATCTACGTCTACACTTACTACATCCAAGGGTTTAGGTTAAATTGTTGAGCTCCTTTTATCCACTCTCCTTATCTACTTATCTAGCAAGTTTAAATAGTTTGGTAAACTTTTCTTCTCTACCTCTACAACATAAAATTCAAATATGAACTAGCCAAGCTTAAGCTGTTTGACTGCTCATCAATTGTGGCATAAATTACAAGTTGCACACAATTTTTTATTACATAAGAGTAAAAAGTAGCGGCATTTAAACTTGCACACTTTCCTGGTCTATCTTTTGTTTGGGATTCATTTTCTTTAATTTTTTTGACCATCTTCATTCTTTTTACCCTTTGATTTTTCTTTTAGGGTATACCCTCTTTACATTTTTTAAATTTTTTAATTTTTTGACAATATGGAAAGCCTTTGCAACAAGGAAAGGTATGAACATATTACATAGATCATTAAGTCAATCATGATATATGACACCTATTGGTATAGGAGCATAATACTGTCGCCACTTGGTGATGGCTTTTCCTGGTGGAAAGTCAAGAAGAATACGTCAGATGGCCTCCGAATGATTTTGATTGAACTATGGAATCTTCTTCTGCTTGTTGCTTTATTTGTATGTATGACAGTAATGTCTTTGGAGCTTAGGGTCTTCTCTATGGGCTTCAACTTCACAATATTACCATTCAGTCAACACCAAACCTTTATTCTTCCTTCTTCAATCCCACTTGAGCACCTTGTAACTTAGGTAGGAATCTTCTGCCTTGGTCTTTTTATCAAAAATATTTTTAACCATTTCTTGCACAACTTGAGATCTGACCTAAAACTAAAAGGTGTTGCAACATTCAAACCAAATTAGTAACTAATCAAGATCTTAGGTCCTTTTGATTGGATTCAAATATTTAACGATTCATTTCATAATCTACTAAAATTTATTTCATAATCTACTAAAAACTGAATTAAATCAAACTGAAATCCTACCTACTTACTCTAATCAACTTTCTGACTGTTGGTTAGGTAAAATGAAACAACCAATGCAACCACTCAAGCATCATATACATTGGTGACATTTGTTGCTTGTGCTTGTTGGTGTTTAAAATTGAGATGCTGCAATCATATATAGCTTTGTTAACCTTTGAGAAGATAAGGAAATTCCTGATCTCCTTTGTTGGCTCTAGAAATTTTACAAAAGGATCTTGTAACATACACACACTATTCTTGAACTAATTCAAACAATTCTACATTTGTCGTGTATGGCATGCATGCCATGCAATTGAAATATCACTTTTATCTTTATCACCCTGCATGTTTACAACTGCACTTTGTGATGATATTTCTACTAATTGTAATGTTTGTCTGGTGAAACCATTATTATCTTCATTTTAACTCTCATAGTCTATTAATGGAGAAGAATTATGATTTCTTCCATCATCCAACCTATCAGCTATCGGATCATAAAGAACTTGAAAGGATTGCTGCAACTTATTACATATAGGTTCAAATGGAACTTAATAGATTTCTACAAGTTGCTCCTCCTTTTATCTAAAAATTGTATTCCACATTTCCTTTAAAAATTGAAATGATTCAAGACAGAGAGGCAAGGAATCATCTTGGATCATTTGAACATATGTTCTAGCTTCCAAGTCTTCTTCTGCAACTTGACATTCAGTAGCATTTTGGGGCTGCAAATCTAGATATGAGAAGTCTTGAACAAAGATTTTATTGCCTTCTAGATAGTTAATATCAAGAATTGTTGATGTTTGATTTCTAATTGCATGATAGTTATCTATGATAAATGGAAATGAATAAAAAAAAAATGGTAAAGTTCCTTCACTGATTTCAAAATTTTCTGCACTTTCCTTCTCATTCTCATAGCCAGAATGAACAAGCTCATCACTATTTTCAAGCTATTGAGCCTAACCTTCCTTATTCCCCAAATTAGCTTCTGATTCCTCTACAAGGTTAATTTGGATTTTAGAAACATAATCATCATCATATTTATCATATTTGGGTGAATCATCAAAAGAAGTAACATCATCAAATATATACATTAGATCAGGAGATCTCTCCTCCACATATTGCTCTATGAATCTATCTTCTGGTCTATGGTAGATTGAGTTGGTAGGAATTTTTTCATGACTATCAACCTTTTCCTTTTGTGAAATATATATGTCATGGTGATTTTTAACAAAAGATTCAACTTTCATTATGATCTGATGCATCATTTCCTCTATTTTTTTATTATCAAAATGTAAATTTTTTCCTCTTTTTTTGCTTTCAATTTTTCTCTTCTAATTTGCAAATTAACTTCTACGTCTACTACCATGTTTTGCATCTGTTCCATTGTTGACAGGTTTCTTTCTCTTAGATGAAATTCTATCTCTAAATCAAATGCTCCTGGGAAATGTAAAAGAGCTAAATCAGGGGGAGGTCTTATATTTAATGGTATTGAATAATAGGCTTGATTAAATCTGTCTGGAAATTGTTGTATTGTTTCATATGGATGTCTTTTTAATTGATTATATTCTTCTATGATTATGAGAAAATTAACTTTGATTATCCATCTATCAAGGAAGAGTTTCAGAAATTACTTGAGATTTGAGATGCTTGCCTCCCTCAGGGTTTTGAACCAACTCTTGACTTTGTCTTGCAAAGAAAGAGAAAAAAGCCTAATATTGACATCCTCTTCATCTACTTCAAATAATTTAACATAATCTTCAAAAGCTTGAATATGTTTTTGGGCAATGAAACCATTCTCTCTATCAAACCTAGGGAGATACTTGGGATAATCATTAGGGAAAGCATGGAGTGTATGAGCCAAAATGAGTGGTTTATATCTATGAGGGGGCAATGAAACCATTCACTCTATCAAACCTACGGAGATACTTGGGATAATCGTTAGGGAAAGCATGGAGTGTATGGGCCAAAATGAGTGGTTTATATCTATCAGGAACTTTATGAGGTACTGGAATATGTACAGGGATTGTATGAATAGTCTTAATTTTTTTATTCTCCTTAATTAGAAAATGATCTTCATAAGAATTAGAAGATTGTTGCTCAAATGTGTAAAGAGACTTTATATCTACATTTTTCAAAGGAAAATAATAAAAATTTAATCTAAAATCATCTCTAAAATACAATATACATTGAAAAATTTTATCAATGAGAAAGAGCATAATGTCTTGAATAACAATCCAAGTTAAAAGCCTGATCATTTCCCATAGTTCTTTCAAGTTCATTTCTTCAGTGGAGTCTTGATTATGCAATTGATTTTGGAGTCACCGGGTGGATGATCTTAACCTTTGTGTGTCTGATCCCTATCCACCATAATAGATCAGATCTAAACCTGTAAAACAATTCTGAAGAAAAAGTTAGTTCCCTAGGAAAGCAAATTTTCAGTATTTTATGACTATTTCACTTTTTTATGAATTTTTGAAAACAACTTCTATGATTTATTTAAGAGGCTTTAGATATGAGATTTAAAATTTCTTAAAGGTTTATTTGACATGAGGAACTGGTCGAATGTTTGGAAATTAGATGTTCAATTCATAAACTAGACCAGAGATAGACTAAAGCAACGTTCATCTAATATGCAGTTGCAAAGCAAGCGAAGTTCAAAGGCTACTTGCTTAACTTTAGGCTCTGTCTGTAGTTTATAAAGTAAAAAATAGTAAGAAACAAACTATTCATTCCCCAGCAGAGTTGCCACTATGTTATCACTCAGATTTTCCTAGAGGTTGTAAGAGCGGGAAAGGGGTCTGAGGTAACCACAAACCAATGTTTTAGATATAGAATCTAGCCAATCTGTATCCAATGAGGGCTCTCTCTTTAAGGTTTAGGTTTGTTTTAAAAGATATTAGGCCAGTTATGAAGTTTAAGAGTTTTGTTTGAGTTTGGGTGGTGAGATTCAATAGCATAGGGGTAGGACTCACTAATTTAGGCCATTGGGCTGATGGAGTCGGAGAAGATGGCTTAACTGGACTTGGTTTCTTAACAAAGGATGGTTACATAGGGCAAGATGGTTGAACAGGGAACAAATAGAGACTTGGAATAAATGGAATGGCTTCAAAATAGGTGAAGGGCACTTAAGAATCCTTCAACCTATTTGAAGAGAAAAGGTGAATGATTACTAATCAAGAGTAGTTAATTATTCTTTAATAAATAATCAAAATGAAAGAATTAGAAAATAGGAGTAATTAAGATTTCAATGTTTATCCCAATTCAGAAGAAAATATAAAGAATAATAATGATTGAAAACAGAGTGCAATCAAGCATATTTTGAATTACTCTTTTTCATTTATCATTCAGATATGAAACATAGATTATATAATAAACAAGGAAAACTTTAAAACATAAGGTATAGAGGACTTATTGATCTGGTGTCTGATTCAAGAAATTTGTGGAAAGTCCCTTGCATTAATTCTTTATCTAGCAAGCCATACAAAAGTTGGTCCAATAGCACTATATTCCAAAATAACCAATATTACAGCAATGTATATGAATCCACCCAAAATACTTCAAATGGAGAAGTATTTATACTAATTGTAAACTAAAGTATCTTGAAAAAATATCAAGATTAGTTTCACAAATATCTCCAAATGTTTACATTAATAGAACTTAAATAAAGGACATTCAAAACTAATGAATCTATTTGGAACTATTTCTATGGATTTATGGTGAAAAATAAAAGAAAGTTGAATTTGATAGCAACTGTTAGTTGATGATGAGGCATCCCAGTCACTAACTGCATCCTTCCTTTGTGCATTCTACCCCGAAAAGACTACAAACTTAGGGTCCAATGATATACTTGTATATTCCAATCCATGATAGATATGTAAAAAGTGAAAACGATTTTTTTAGGAAAAAATGTTTTTGAAATAAACTACCCTCAGTTTCCCAAAATTCATTTCCCTCTGTTCACAATATTCTCTGCAAAACGATGTCAAAAACAGGATTTTTCACAAACTGAAAAATAGTCTGTGAAGACATGCACTTATCTCCCTCTTGGTAATACTTGTGTAAAAAGTGAGATTTTTTTTGTAGCTTGATCTGTTAGGAACAAAAACCTCTTCTAGTTTCTCAAAATACTTCTTGGATTAGCCACAATAGTTTCTAAACAACTATGACTTAAACATGAAATTTAAGAATGTACCATTTTTGCTCTAATTTCATCTTTTAACCTTAAACTTCTTTTGACTGTTTTTCACTTTTACTTTGGATAAACTTCATTGTAGCTGGTGAAATTGTTTTCATCTTGTTTAAACCTCAGTTTCTTCACGTTTAATTTTACTGTTTACCGTTTACTTTTTACTTTTACCGCTCTGTTTTTCATCTATCTTCTCTTTGTCATGAATTTGTATGTTCTGTTTTGTAACTGTTGTGTGGAGCATGATTGTTCGAAGATCTTTGTTTCAGCCGGATGTATACCCTAGGAAGTTTGTACAACCCTCCACACGGAGGGGTGCAGGGGGGCTTTGTCCCCCCCACGGGGGTCCGGTGGGGCCGATCCCCCTCGGCTGGGGTGTTCGGGGGTCAGCGGTCCCCTGGAGGGGATTCAGGGGCAGTGCCCCCGAAGATAAAAACATATGTAAAATTGCCTTGTAAAAGTATATTAATTTCTGGTCAATCTGGGTTGTTCATTGGACGGATGATCGGACGGTAGAAATTATGTTTAGTTTAGGGTTTTTTGCCCTAGAAGGCAACCCCTCTCTTCATATGAGGGCATTCTATTAGTCTGTGTAATATATGTGTGAGCGAGAAACATAGAGGTGAGACTGTGAGAGAAAATAGAGGATATTACAGTGGATCTGTTGTAGGTTGCGTCCCTTCATTTTGCTGGATAATAGAAAGGAAGGACTGGTTTTTCGAGGTGGACGTTGCCCAAACTGGGTGAACCACGTATATCTGTGTCTCTCTTGTTTTATGCATTTTCTATGTTTATATTTCTGCAATATTTTATGTGTTCCAATGCTCTATAACATATAATTTTCTAATGACTGGTATTATAGCCGAAGGTCTATTTGGCTAATAAACTCGCGGGAAAGAAGGGTTCCTCGTTCGAGTGGGAGCAATGGTGGAAGATGGTAAGTTTAGGGTCGAGAAATTTAATGGCCAAAACTTCTCACTGTGGAAGATGCAGATGGAATATTATCTGTATTAGAAATATCT